>SKCR01032401.1:0-21226 GCA_019454045.1 Zanthoxylum bungeanum
CTAGGATAGATTCAAAGTTGTTAAAACTCTCCGAGAACTCGTACATTGAAAAATGTACGTGACCTGGTGTCTCATACGCTTTGAGCATATGGAATCACAATCGGGCCAATCCAAATGATAGTCATTAGATTGATATTAAGAACATCCTTGAGTATCTTAGAGGAACTAAGGATGTTGTCTTAAGCTATGGAGATGGAGAACTTGAAATGACTGGGTTCACTGCTGTAAGTTTCCTGACCGATAAAAACGACTATAAGTCGTAACAACGGTACTATACAGTTTGAATTACGGTACAGTGAGCTGAAATCTTCCAAGCAAGATACTGTTTCCGAATAAACAACAAAAGTGGATTACTGCTGCAGCTGAGGCAGCAATAGAAGCCTTCTGGATTGATAATAAATCTAATTAGATTAGATATAGTTCTGTTAGCAGCTAAGCTAGGCTTCAGCACATGCTAAAGAATTAATGGTCTATCAACGATCCATATATATACTTCGATATTCATCTGATTTGTTCGGATCATACATCATGGCGATGTGATGATCGAATAAATCGAATCAGATGATAATCATGCAAATCCGCTGACGAAAGCCTTTCCTCATTAATTTAAGCGAACCATACATAGTTCGGGTGTAGGACACTCGAGTGACTGGCTTAGGCTAAATGGGAGATTGTTGGACAGTTATGACCCATAGCGTCACTATTTGTACAGATCATGGTGTTGTTGTATAAATTAACTATGTGACAGAGGAGATTGCTCTCTTATCAATTGTGATTAGATCACTAAGATATATAAATGATATGAGGTCCTTATGATTAGTTCCTGGATTGAGATGATATGAGACAGTATCAATCCACGAAGGATTAATCATTAAATATACCTAGTCAAAGTATTATCGAGATTGGACATCGATAATGCGAAAAATACTAGCATTACACTTTTGCGCGTTGTGAGGGCATAATGATATAGTTCTCATATATTTGGGTATAGGATACTCATGCAAGTATAGTAGGAGGTTATGTTTTACCGATGGTACGGAAAACAGCTTCACTCTGGATAGACCCCTCAGAATTCCATTGGTAGTATGACTAAGTGTCTATGGAAGTCCGAAATCAGGGTAGGTGTATTTGGTCTTAACTTGAGACTTGCACCGCTAATACTAGTGACAATCAATATACATTGGTTTTAGGTCATCCAGGGCTTTAACAGGTTTTGTCTACACCTCTGCTGGGTATATTGAGAATCGTAGTGTGTTGGGTGTGATGTTGAGACGAAAATATCACTCCAGTCATAGTGGAGATGATGGTCACGTAGGATACGGTACTGGTTCTCTAATGTACTGCAGTCATCGGGATAAAATGACTAGGTCATGTTTATTCGATTATAGAGACTAGTTACCAGAGATCCGATATGTGATTCGTACGGGGCAGACACATTTCCAGCCCCAAGCCTAGCATGTGACATCTGATAATGGATCGAAATATGCAATACTACGTATACTACGCCTGATATAGATCACATATTCCTGTAAGGATATTTCTGGAGAATTCGGTAGGCATGGCGCTTTGCTAGAAGCCAACCTTGTCTTGTAAATCGGTAAAAACGTAGTACGAGGTACTTACGTGTTCGGATAGTCCGACGACCGAATTTACTGCCAACATATCTGAGGATCTCATGGGTCGCTTCCTGAAGATTCACCGATGACGTATGACTCGCACTTTATTAATCTGTGATTAATTAGACAAGAGAGAAAATTAATCTGGGATTAATTACAGAGATATTTTATCTGGGATAAAATATTCATAAAGAGAGA
The DNA here is from genome assembly GCA_019454045.1 of Zanthoxylum bungeanum. NCBI lineage: Eukaryota > Viridiplantae > Streptophyta > Magnoliopsida > Sapindales > Rutaceae > Zanthoxylum > Zanthoxylum bungeanum. Next base: position 1,815 of record SKCR01032401.1, read on the forward strand.
AAACGATTAATTTAGAATTAATCGATAAAATAATATATCGATATATTATACGAAATTGGATTTCGACGCGGAATTAAAATCAGATTTTAATTCGGGCGAACGAGTTAATTTAGAATTAATTAGTAAGCGATGTGAATAGTAATTTTGCTAGGCTTAATTATTTAATTAAATTTGATTTAATTACGTCGCAACAGAAAATTCGTTAATTCGGAATTAGCGAATCCGAGCCCGGGAGTGTTTGCGGAACCATTCGCATTTAGAATCGAAGTGGGATCCGCAAGTCACATCTAGCGTCACATCATTCGTCAACCAAGTGATAAATGTCTTTCACTTTGAGTGATTGACACCAGTCACTATTCATGATTGATGTAAGTGGTTGAAAAGCTTTTGAAAGCTTGAAAGACATTTATCAATATTTTTATTTGATGTTTGAATTTTTGGTTTTGTGTATTAGATATACAAAACACAAAATTCTTCTCTCTCTCTCCCTTATGCATTCGACCATGAGGCCTTCTTCGCATTCTCTCCCTTTTGGTTTTTGAAACCATTTTCTTCTTGTTTTCTTGACTTGGCCGAAAACTATAACAAGTAATAGGATGATTTGTGGCAAATCATCAAAGTGCTAGCACACTATGGAGACATACAAAGGTGATAGGGAAACGCACACTTGAGCAAGGAATCACCATCAACAAAAGCTTGGAGCTTGGAGCATCAATGGAGCACACTTGGAGGACCAAAGCCGAAAATTTGGAACTGTAAAAACAGCCTACTGCCGAGCACTCTAGGAGGAGGCATACAAGTTTTTTTATTGTCCACCGCATCGCTCAACCGCTTGATGTAAGTATTCCGCAACTTCCTCGTGTATTCGCCCTTATGTTTTATGCTTATTATTCGATCATTGGGACCGTAGAACTCCAACAAAGTGATCTTGAGTTTGGCCAACAAATCCCAACTTGGACAAGACATGCGATATGGAACAAAGCTTTCATGATTCAAACACATCCGCGATGGACAAAGGTCTTGACTTTGGCCAACAAACCAGTGCCAATCTTGGATCTTGAGAGAGATCACTCAATGGAAGGAAAACACTTAATATTTGTTGAGGGATTTTCGCGTATTTGGCAACCAATTAATTATCTTTGATTAGGTCTCATCATACACCCTTAAACATGCATTCTAAAAGCATAATAAGGCACGGTAAATAAATTAATAATGACATGCGGATGTATATTTAAAACATTTTGTTCCTAGAACAAATCTCTCTATTTCCTCTCCCCGGCTAGCACTATTCTTACTTCTACCCAATTACATAACACTTCTAAAGAAACCTCATTTACATTTAGGGGAATAGGTGAGAAGAGAAATACAGAGAATCAAAAGGTAATAGGCTGGACACGCAGATCCAATTTAATAAATTCTAAATTTATTACAACAATTTCCAAAATTGCCCTCACCCATCTAATATCCATCCGATATACATTATTCATACATCACATCCATGTATTCACACAAAGCATGTTATCAATCAATCTAATCCAATTAATTAATCTTTATATAATGAGCATCCAATGTTCAAACAACGATTTGGTTTGCGAGAGTCCAACTCGTTTAAGAATAAGTACTCAAAGTGCGAATTCTCAAATTATATCAAACTACAATATTAAATCAAATTTAATTTGTATTCAATACAAAATCTTTATTTAATTCCAAATTAAATAATTACACTTTTTAATGTGCCTTTGGGACTTAGATTCTAAATCTAATCTTAATGGGTCTCAAAGCCCAATTAAAATCCAATGTCAATTTAATTTAAAGTCCAATGGGCTTTTAATTAATTCATAATGCATGGACTTTGGCAACCAAAACCCAATAAGGAATCACCCTTTGCCACAAAAATAATTTTGGCCCATGAGGCCCAATTAAATTTTCAAAGGCCCATTTATTATATTTGGACTTTATGGAAATGGTTTTAGGCCCAATTGGATCCAACCAATTATCCTAAACCATACTTGGCCCAACCAAGCCCATTAAGCCCAAATACAACATTTTTAGCCCAATTCCAAATTAAGTCTAATTAATTAAATTCCAATATTCCTAATATCACAATTTAATTAACTAAAGTGTATTAGCCATAATTAATTAGTTAAATCAATATTTCCAAAACACCAATTACACTAATTTATCATGATTTAATTAATCAACTTATGTCCAACACAAATTGAAGCCAAATCAATTCATTTCCATGCTTTGATGTTCACGGTAATGGTGGATTTTTCTTAATTAATTTTGATTTCAATCCAATTAAATCAAAAATCAATTTATCCATCATTTTAAACACATCCAATGGTCCAAAATCAAAATCACCATGACCTAGGGTTCTATACCATATTCGGCCAAGCCTAAACTTTTGGGGAAAATTAATCCAATTAATATTTCTTCAAATTGATGATGCACAACTCAAAGTTAACTATATATAAGCATATTCAAAAAAAACGATTTGATCAAAACATGCTCAAATCAAAAATGCCCAAATCAAGACTAAGAACCCTAAATTCAATTTCATGCTCAATTATGGCTCTAATACCATTGTTGGGTTTTCTATGTCAAACCAAGATCAATTAAGAAAGAAATCATGTGAATACACAAAGTAAAGTAGCGGAAATACTCACTTTGATCGGCTTGGATGTTGGTAGAGAGTTCAAAACTTTTTCCTTTGAGAAGCTGCTCCAAGTTTTCCTTGATGTATGTTGAGCTTCCAAGCTTCCAATCTTGCTGAATGAATTCCAAACTCATGAGATTGTTTCCCTATCACCTTTGTATAACTCTTTGATATGCTAGCATAGGAGATTTTGCAACAAAATCCTTTGGTTTCCTTCTTGTAACTCTCGGCCAATGAGAGTTTGTGAGAGGGAGAAGGCCATTCAGCCAAGCCAACTCTAAGAGGGAAAGAAAGAGAGAAATGGCGTGAGAGATGGAAGAGAAGAGAGGTGAGTGAATGAATTATTTTGATTTCCAAAATTAAAATAAAAGATATACCAAAGTTGGTATAAAGTCAATCACCTTTCAACTTGTGTGTAAAACAAGTTACCATGATTTCATTCACTAACTTCCATCACCGAAAAGGTGAATGAATGACTAGTGATGTGACATGTGATGTGACATGTGGGCCCCACTTGATTCAAAATCTGAGTAGGCCCGCAATACATCACGGGCTCGGGTTCGCTAATTCCAAATTAATGAATTTTCTGTTGCGACGTAATTAAATCAAACTTATTTAAATAATTATGGCAATCAAAATTACTATTTTACGTCACTCGCGAATTAATTCTAAACTAATTCGTTAGCCAGAATTAAAATCCAATTTTAATTCCGGGTCGAAATCTAATTTTGTTTAATATATCGAATATATTATTTTATCGATTAATTCCAAATTAATCGTTCTCTCTCTTTCAATTAAATTTTATCCTAAATAAAATCCTCGCCGTAATTAATCCTAGATTAATTTTCTCTCTCTTCTATTTAATCCCAGATTAATTATGTTCGAGTCATACGTCATCGGTGAATCTTCGGGAAGCGACCCATGAGATCATTGGATATGTTGGCAGTAAATCCGGTTGTCGGAATATCCGGACACGTGCATACCCGGTACCACGTTCTAACCGATTTACAAGACATGGTTGGCTTCTAGCAAAGCACAGTGCCTACCCAATTCTCCAGAAATATTCTTTAAGGAATATGTAATTTATGTCAGGCGTAGTATACGTAGTATTGCATATAGCGATCCAATATCTAATGTCACATGTTAGGCCTGGGGCTGGAATTGTGTCTGTCCCGTACGAAGCATATATCAGATCTCTGGTAACTAGTCTCTATAATTGGATAATCATGACCTACTCATATTATCCCGATGACTGCAGTACTAAAGAGTACTAGTTTCGTATCCTGCGTGATCATCATCTCCATATGACTAGAGTGATACTTCCATCTTGACATCACACCCAATACACTACGATTCTCAATATACCCAGAAAAGGCGTACACAGAACCTGTTAAAGCCCTGGATGACCAAAACTAAATTATACTGATTGTCGCAAGTATTAGCGATGCAAGTCTCAGGTTTAGACCTAATACACCTACCTTGATTTGGACTCCCATAGACACATAGTCATACTACCAATGGGATTCCGAGTGGTTTATCCAGAGCGAAGCTGTTTCCATACCATCGGTAAACACAACCTCCTATTACACTTGCATTAGTATCCAATACCCAAATATATGAGAACTATGTCGTTATGCTCTCATAACATGCACAAGTGCAATACTAGTCTATTCCGCATTATTGATGTCCAATCTAGATAATACTACGACTAGGGATATTTTAATGATTAAACCTTAGTGGATTAATATAGTATCTTATTAATCTGGAACTAATCATATAGACTTTTATCATTTATATATCCCGATAATCCAATTAAAAATGATAAAAGAGCAATTTCCTTTGTCACATAGTTAATTTGTACAACAACACCATGTTATGTACAAATAGTGATGCTATAGGTCATAATTGTCCAACATGCTTTTACGGGCAGACACAATTCCAGCCCTAGGCCTAGCATGTGACATTCGATACTGGATCATAAAACGCAATACTATGTATGCTACGCCTAACAAAGATTACATATTCCCTTACGAAATATTTCTGGAGAATTAGGTAGGCACGGTGCTTTGCTAGAAGCCAACCATGCCTTGTAAATTGGTAAGAACGTGGTATCGGGTACGCGCATATTCGGATAGTCTGATGACCAGATTTACTGCCAACATATCCATGGATCTCTTGGGTGCTTCCCGAAGATTCTCTGATGAGATTTGACTCGAACAAAATTAATCTGGGATTAATTATAAGAGAGAGAAAATTAATCTGGGATTAATCACGAGAATAATTAATCTGGGAATTAATTATCAGAGAAATAATTAATCTGGGATTAATTGCCTCGAGAATTTATCTGGGATTAAATTCGTCGAAAAGATAGAACGCGATTAATTTGGAATTAATCGGCAAAATAAATTTAATAGTTAAATTGAATTTATTCATTTAGGCAAAAAAAAATATTGGATATATTAAATGAAATTAGATTTTAAAACGGAATTAAAATTGGATTTTAATTCGGGCGAACGAATTAATTTAGAATTAATTTGTATGCTACTTTCGTAATAATTTTGCAAGACATTATTAATTAATTAAATTGGATTTAATTAAGTCACAACGGAAAATTCGTTTAATTCGGAATTAAGCGAACTCGAGCCCAAGCGAAGTTGCATGTTGAATTAGCCGACTTAAATTTGGAATTTAATAAGTGGTGGGACCCACTTCACTTACATCATCAAGTTAGACTAATGATGGAAGTTTGTATTGGCAAGTTGTTGGTTGAGTTAAAGGCTTGGTTTACTTGTATTTTACTCTAACCAAAACCAACACACCACTTGGCTATTTAAACAAATGAATTTTGGAAATTTGTGTGTGTAGTTACTATTCACAGCAACACAAAATTATCTCTTCCCTTCACTGCAGTGGGCGTGAACTTCTCCCTTCTTCTTCTTGAGTTTTGTTGCAAAACCAAGTGAGCTAGCACTCAAAGGAATCAAATGAGGTGATAGGGAAACCCACCCTAGAGTCAAAACCAACAAATCAAAGTTTGAAGCAACATCCATCGGAGGAATCTTGGAGATTTCTCATCTGATCAATGTGAGTAATTCCACAACTCATTTGATTTTATTCACACACGAATCACTCTTAGACGATCTTGGCATGTTCTAGGAACACTTACAATGGTATTAGGGCGATCTAAGTTTGATTTGGAATTCTAGGGTTCATGACTTTAATTTGGGATTTTTGTGTTTGGAACTTGATTTTCCTAAATTGGTTGTTTGGTTGTGGTTGGATGATGATGAATTGGATTTGTGCATCAATAGAATTGAGAAAATTTGATTGGATCGAAAATCCCCAATTCTTGAGCCATGGCCGAATGTAACCCCTCAAAATGCTCATGGTGTTTTTTTGAATTTTGACAAATTGGATATGTTAAAAGCATGAAATGAATATTGATTGTTGTTTTAATTAGATTGAAATCAAAAATTGGATGTTATTTCATGTAACAGCCGTGGGATGTAAGCATGTTATAGAATTGATTTTGCTTCAATTTGTGTTGGACATGAATTGGAAATGTAGAGTTTGATTAATTGAATTAATTAGTGTTTTGGAAGCATTAGATTAATTAATTACTTATGGTAATTACACTTGAATTGAATTAATTTATAATTTGGAATAATTAGTTAATTTAATTTATTGTATTTGGACTTAATGGGCTTGGTTGGGCCAAGTTTGGTTTCGGATAATTGGTTGGATCCAATTGGGCCTAAAACCATTTCCATAAAGTCCAAATATGATAATTGGGCCTTTAAAATTTTAATTGGGCCTAATGGGCCTAAATTGATTTTTGACATTGGGTGATTCCTAATTGGGCCTTGGCATCTTGGGTTTGACCCATAATTGCCAAAGCTCATGCCTAAAGAATTAATTGAAAGCCAATTGGACTTTAATTGAATAGTATTTGATACTAATTGGGCATTTGAGACCCATTTGGATTGAATTTGGAATCCGAGTCCTTAAAGGCACTATTGAAAGTGTAATTATTTAATTTGGAATTAAATATGAATTAGTATTTAATATAATTTAAATTGGATTTAAAATTATAGTTCGATATAATTCAAGAATACTTACTTTGAGTATTTATTCTTAAACGAGTTGGACTCGCGCAAATCAAATCGTTGTTTGAATATTGGATGGTCACTAATCAAAGATTAATTAATTGGATTAGATTAGATTGATAACATGCTTTGTGTGAATACTTGGATGTATGAATGAATAATGTATATCAGTGGATATTAGAAGGGTGAGGGCAATTTTGGAAATTGTTGTAATAATTTAGAATTTATTAAATTGTACCTGCGTGTCCAGCCTATTATCTCTATTCTCTTTGTATTTCTCTTCTCACCAATTCCCCTCAATGTAAATGAGGTTTCTTTAGAAGTGTTATGTAATTGGGTAGAAGTATGAATAATGCTAGCATGAGAGAGGAAAAGGGAGAGATTTGTTCTAGGAACAAGTTTGTTATATATCCACATGAATATCATTATTATTTTATTCATGCCTTTTTATGCTTTTAGAATGCATGCTTAAGGGTGTATGATGAGACTTAATTGAAGATAATAAATTTGTTGCCAATTTACGCGAAAAAACCCTCATTTTATATTAAGCGTTTTTCCTTCCATTAAGTGATTCTCTCTCAATTTCCAAGATTGGCATTGGTTTGTTGGCCAAAGTCAAGACCTTTGTCCATCACGGATGTGTTTGAATCACGAAAGCTTTGTTCCATATCGTACGCCTTAGGCAAGTTGTGATTTGTTGGCCAAAGTCAAGGTCACTTCTTGTTCATCGGCCTCGATTACGAAGCTTTCCCACTGTCAATGGGTCACGCTTAACTGGTTTCATTAAGCTTTTTGAGCCAAAGCCAAGGCTTAGTTGATTCAGAAGAAAAAGGTTAGGGAATATATTGGATATATTGGCATATATTAGATATATGTTCGGACTTGGAGGTCCACCTACTGGATCTAGGAATTGGATGAGATCCAATTGATCTTAGAGATCTACCTAGTTAAGTTTCATACAACTTATTGGCCAAAGCCAAGGCTTAGTTGATTCAGAGGAAAAAGGTTAGGGAATATATTGGATATATTGGCATATATTAGATATATGTTTCGGACTTGGAGGTCCACCTACTGGATCTAGGAATTGGATGAGATCCAATTGATCTTAGAGATCTACCTAGTTAAGTTTCATACAACTTGTTGGCCAAAGTCAAGGTTGTGTGTTATTTAACGGGATCCTAGCACACTAGGAAACTAGGTTTCCCGAGTACTCCACTGAGGGTTAGAGGCTCGCCAAAAAATAGTGGGAGACAAGTATTAAATTTGCAATCTCGTTTAGATACTTGCCAATACACGCTCATTTCATTTTTCGTCATTAAAAAATTTAAATATATTAGTTGGACTAATATTCAATTGTTGTTTAAATTGAACAGTTGGACTGTATTCAAACTACTTCATTTATAGTTGGTTATATAATTGGATTATAGTAATCAATATATTTGATTTTAACCAATCAAATAATAGTTGATTATATAGTTAGACTATAGTAATCATTATATTCGATTGTACCCGAAATCGTTGATTGGATAGTTGGACTATTGGAATCAAGATAAATTTAAGATTAGCGTTTAAAACATAATCTTGGGTGAAAATGTCTTTAAGCGGCTTCAATTTTCAAATTGGGAATAGAACCTCGGGATAGTCCTGGGAGCAGAGAAGTTACTTCATTTGATAGAGTGACATCTCGGGCCTGAGCCCGGAGTTGAGCAAATAGTGGAGCATGAGCTTTGGAAGACTCATGGTGATGATAACTTTAGTGCTCAATCTGTTATGCTTACGCAATGACTCATTAATTTCTTCTTCGTCTGAACTAAGGATTAGATCCTTGAAGTATGATATTGAAAATGAAGGATCTTCATAGATCTATTCTTTATCTTAGAAGTACTAATTGCAATAGAAAACTCTTGGAGATTTAATGGCTATGCTCAAGGAGACAGAGCCAGAGCTTACAAAAGGGCAAGAAGCGCTAGGCGCATCTTACTCCTACATCCCAGAAGGTCTAGGCTTGGCCGAAGACTTCTAGGGATGTGAATGTTGGGTTTTCTAGGTCAAACCAAGATCAATTAAGCAATGAAATGTGTGAATACAACAAAGTAAAGTAGCGAAAAATACTCACTTTGATCGGCTAAATGGATGCGTTGAACAACAAAATCTTGCTCCTTGATGTATTCGGCCAAGCTCTCCTTTTTGTTGATCTTCAAGCTCTAAGCTTCTATTTGAATGTTGAATCAATGCTCCAAGCTTTGATCTTTGATTCCAAGCTCATGGGAAATGTTTCCCTATCACCTTTGTAAGATCTCTTTAGTGTGCTAGCACTTGGAAAAATTTGCAACAAATTGTTTCCTTATCCTTGTGTGACTCTCGCCCCTGCCAAAAGAAGAGAGAAAAAATTGGCACAATGCCGAGAGTGAGGGAGAGAAGAGAGATGAGTGTGTTGATTTCAAAAATCAAGTAATGATATACCAAATTTGGTATTAGTCATTCAATTTTAGAAAATGTGTTTTACAAGTTATCTACACATCATCACCCACTTCACCTAAATCCATCACCAAAAAGTGATTATAAAGACAAGTGATGTGACATGTGATGTGACTTCTGGGCCCCACTTGATTCAAAATTCCGAGTGGGCCCGCAGCACAATATTAATTTAATTAAAGTCCAATGGGCTTTTAATTAATTTCTTGAGGCATGGACTTTTGGTCAACTCGGGTCAAACCGAAGAACCAAAATCCAATCCGGGAGTTACCCCATAAGCCTTTAAATTAATTTTGGCCCATTAGGCCCAATTAAATAATTAAGGTCCATTAAGTCATAATTGGACTTTATGGATGCGGTTTTAGGCCCAATTGGATCCAACCAAATTTGCCTAAACTTAACTTTGTTACAACACAAGCCCAAAAGCCCAATTACAACCTAACAAGCCCAATTTCCAAAATCAAGCCCAATTAATTAACTTATAAAATTCCAAATTTCACAATTAATTAACCTAAGTGTAATACACAATCAATTACCCAATTAACATTTCTAAAACATCAATTAGCCTAATTAATCATGCACTTTAACAACCAATAGTGTCCAACAAATTCAATTAAAATCAAACCCAATTTACATGCTTTCAAGTCTCTCGGCAATTAGGGGTTTTTCAATCCGATTCGGTTTCAATCCAATTGAATCCACAATCATCATTTCCCAAATCAATTCAATTCATCCAATGAATTAAAACAAAAAATCACAATGAATTTCATGTTCATTAGATTCGGCCAAGCCACTTTAAAAGGGAAAAAAATGTTCCAAATCAAAATTCAATCCAATTGAACTTCAAAACAACATTACCCAATTGTTTTAAGTCATCCAATGATCAAAAAACAAATTAATTCCAAGACATTAGGGTTCTTCCAATTTCGGTCATGCCTCCAATTTGGGGAAAATTGATCCAATCCAATTTTCTTGAAATTGATCACACACAATCTCAATTAAACATGTTTTAAGCATACTTAAACATCCAATTTAATTAAAACATGCTCAAACACATTTTACCCAATATCAAGTTACATGTTCAACCTAAAGAATTGGGAAAATTGATCAATCCAATTTTCTTGAAATTGATCATGCACAACTTCAATTAATCAACATACAAGCATACTTAATCAATCAATTCAACCAAATCATGCTTCAATTGATTTTACCCATTTGTCATGCCCAAAATTTGGGGAAAATTGAATCCAATCCAATTTCATGAAATTGATCATGCACAACTTCAATTCATCAACATACAAGCATACTTAATCAATCAATTCAACCAAATCATGCTTCAATTGATTATCCCCAATTTCAAACCCTAAAAGTTTCATGCTTGATAATAGCTCAAGATACCATTGTTGAGTTCTAATATATGTCCCAAGATCAACAAATCAAGAAAGAAAACGCATGAATACACAACATAGGAGGTGCGGAATATACTCACAATGGTCGGTTTTGATGCGAAAAAGAACACAAGCCATTTTCGTCCTCCATTGAGTTCGGCAGTAGCTCTCCTTGACAGTGGGCTGCTCGGTTTTGGGCGTTTTGAACTCCTCCACCATTTTCGGCCATGGATGTCACCATTGAAGCTCCAAGCTTCAAGCTTTTCCATGCTCACAAATTCGTTTCCCTATCACCATAACATAACCTATGTGTGCTAGCACTTGTCTTCTTCCTTTTATTCTCTTCTTGATTCGGCAAAAACCAGAAAAACAAGAAAGAAATCGGCTAGAACCGTAGAAGAGAAGAAGAAAAAGAGAGGGAAAAGAGAAGGAGAAGGGTTTTTACGTGAAACCGTGAATGGGAGAGAGAGTGTGTGAAAAGAAAAAGTTTTTGGTTTTTATATTTTCCAAAAATAAAATAACCATATACAACTTTTCAATTTTCAAAATACCAAAGTCTAAAGCCAAAAGGTAAAAAGCTTTCAATCAACTTTTCACCCATCACTTCTACTTTTTCTTTAAGTCACATCACATCACTTTAATAAAGTGACATGTTGTCAAGTCACATCACTCAAAATGACAATTGATTTGACAATTGACGCGACTATTGATTTGACGCTTGATGTGACTTGCGTGCCGCACTCGAATTCGAAATGCGAATGCGCTCGCAATCACTCTCGGGCTCGGGTTCGCTAATTCCAAATTAACGAATTTTCCGTCGCGTCGTAATTAAATGAATTTACGCCTAGCGAAATCACTATTCACGTCGCTAACGAATTAATTCTAATTAATTCGTTCGCCCGAATTAAAATCAATTTTAATTTCGCGTCGAAATCCAATTTCTAATAATATATCAAATATATTATTTTATCGATTAATTCCAAATTAATCGTTCTCTCTCTATAAACGATATTTTATCCGAGATAAAATATCTCCGTAATTAATCCCAGATTAATTTTCTCTCTCTAGAAATTAATCTTCTCTCTTTACTAATTAATCCCAGATTAATCAAAGTGCGAGTTATACATCATCGGTGAATCTTCAGGAAGCGACCCATGAGATCTCCGGATATGTTGGCAGTAAATACGGTCGTCGGAGTATCCGAACACGTAAGTACCCCGTACTACGTTTATACCGATTTACAAGACAAGGTTGGCTTCTAGCAAAGCGCCATGCCTACCCAATTCTCCAGAAATATTCTTACAGGAATATATAGATCTGTATCAAGCGTAGTATATACCGTAGTATTGTGTTATATCGGCCCGTATCAGATAGTCACGTGCTAGGGCTGGGGCTGGATAAGTGTCTGCCCCGTCCGAAGCACATGTCGGATGTCTGGTAACTAGTCTCTATAATCGGATATACATGACCTTGTCATAATATCTCGATGGCCGCCAGCATTAAGAGCACTAATACCGTATCCTGCGTGACATCATCTCCACTATAACTGAAGTGATACTTCCGTCTCGACATCACACCCATACACTACGACTCTCTAATAAACCCAGAAGCGGTGTACGCAGAACCGGTTAAAGCCCTGTACCACCAAGACCAAAGTCTACCGATTATCGCAAGTATTAGCGATGCAAGTCTCAGGTTAAGACTATACACACCTACCTTGATTTCGGCCTCCCATAGACACATAGTCATAATACCAATGGGATTCCGAGGGGTCTATCCAGAGCGAAGCTGTTTCCCGTACCATCGGTGAAACACGACCTCCTATCGCACTTGCATAAGTATCCAATACTTAAATATATGAGACTATGCCGGTGTGCCCTCACAACACGCACAAGTGCAATACTAGCCTATTCCGCATTATCGATGTCCTGTCTCGATAATACTCCGGCTAGGGATATTTAATGATTAATCCTTCATGGACTGATACTGTCTCATATCATCTCAATCCAGGAACTAATCATATGGACCTCTCTTCATTTATACATATATGGTGATCTAATCACAAATGAGAGAGTGCAATTTCCTTGTCACATAGTTAATTTGTACAACAACACCGTGATCTGTACAAATAGTGACGCTATGGGTCATATTATCCAACAGTAGGTCTCTAAGATCAATTAGATCTCATCCAATTCCTAGATCCAGTAGGTGGACATCCAAGTCCGAAACATATATCTAATATATGCCAACATATCCGATATATTCCCTAACATTTTTCCTCTGAATCAACTAAGCCTTGGCTTTGGCACAACAAACTTAATGATTCCAGTTAAGCGGGACCCATTGACCATGGAAAGCTTCGTAATCAATGTCGATGCACAAGAAGTGATCTTGACTTTGGCCAACAAATCACAACTTGGACAAGACATGCGATATGGAACAAAGCCTTCATGATTCAAACACATTCGCGATGGATAAAGGTCTTGACTTTGGCCAACAAACCAGTGCCAATCTTGGATCTTGAGAATGAATCATTCAATGGAAGGAAAACGTTTAATATTTGTTGAGGGTTTTTCGCGTAATTGGCAACCAATTAATTATCTTTGATTAGGTCACATCATACACCCTTAAACATGCATTCTAAAAGCATAATAAGGCACGAAAAATAAATTAATAATGATATACAGATGGATATTTAAAACATTTTGTTCCTAGAACAAATCTCTCGCTTCCATGTCTGCCTTCACTTTCTTCATGTCTGCCTTGTCCATACGGCAGTCATGCTTCAGTGACCCCGTTTGCCACAGTTTAGGCATACATCTTGGGATATGTCTTTTGTCTTCCTAGAAGACAGTGATGATTTTTCCTTTGCCATTTTCCACACCCCAGAAGCCTTCGGCCAAGCCTTGGCCTTCTGGGATGTCGAAGTAAGATGCGCCTTGCGCTTCTTGCCCTTTTGCAAACTCTGGCTTTATCTCATTGAGCATAGCCATTAACTCTCCAAGAGTTTTCTATTGCAATTAGTACTTCTAAGATCTAAGTATAGATCTATGAAGATCCTTTAATTTCAATATCATTCTATAAGGATCTAATCCTTAATTCTGACGAAGAAATTAATGAGTCTTTGCGGCAAGCATAATGGATTGAGCACTAAATTTATCATTACATGAATCTTCCAAAGATCATGTTCTACTATTTGCTCAACTCCGGGCTCAGGCCCAAGAGGTTTTCTATCAAATAGAGTAACTTCTTAGTTCCCAGGACTATCCTGAGGTTTTAGTCCCAATCTGAAAATTAAAGCCGTTTAATGATATTTTCTCCCAGGATTATGTTTTAAACACACTAATCTTTCAGTTATCTTGATTGCTATAGTCCAACTATCCAATCAATGATTTCGGGTACTATTGATTATAATAATTACTATAGTCTAACTATATAATCAACTATAATTTGATTATTTAAATTCAAATATATTGATTACTATAATCCAATTACATAATCAACTATAATTTGAAGTAGTTTGAATACAGTACAACTGTTTAATTAAAACAACGATTAAATATTAGTCCAACTAATATATTTATTAATTAATGACGAAAAATGAAATGAGCACGCATTGGCAAGTATCTAGACCAAATTGCAAATTTAATACTTGCCTCCCACTACTTTTCGGCGAGCCTTTAACCCTCAGTTAAGTACTCGGGAAACCTTGTTTCCTAGTGGGCAATGATCCCGTTAAATAACACACAACCTTGACTTTGGCCAACAAGCTGTATGATATTTAACTAGGTAGATCTCTAAGATTAATTGGATCTCATCCAATTCCTAGATCTAGTAGGTGGACATCCAAGTCTGAAACATATATCTAATATATGCCAATATATCCGATATATTCCCTAACATTTTTTCCTTTGAATCAACTAAGTCTTGGCTTTGGCACAAAAAACTTAATGATTCCAGTTAAGCGGGACCCATTGACCTTGGAAAGCTTCGTAATCGATGTCGATGGACAAGAAGTGATCTTAAATTTGGCCAACAAATCACAACTTGGACAAGACTTGCGATAGGGAACAAAGCCTTCATGATTCAAACACATCCGCGATGGACAAAGGTCTTGACTTTGGCCAACAAACCAGTGCCAATCTTGGATCTTGAGAATGAATCATTCAATGGAAGGAAAAACGCTTAATATTTGTTGAGTGTTTTTTCGCGTAATTGGCAACCAATTAATTATCTTTGATTAGGTCTCATCATACGCCCTTAAACATGCATTCTTAAAGCATAATAAGGCGCGATAAATAAAATAATAATGATATGCGGATGGATATTTAAAACAACTTTGTTCCTATAACAAATCTCTCCATTTCCTCTATTCCGCTAGCACAAATCTTACTTCTACCCAATTACATACGTTCTAAGAAACCTCATTTACATTGAAGGGAATAGGTGAGAAGAGAAATACAAAGAGTTAAGAGGTAATAGGCTGGACACGCAGGTCCAATTATTAAATTCTAAATTTATTACAACAATTCCAAAATTGCCCTCACCCATCTAATATCCATCTGATATACATTATTCATACATCACATCCATGTATTCACACAAAGCATGTTATCAATCAATCGAATCCAATTAATTAATCTGAAATTAATGACCATCCAATGTTCAAACAACGATTTGATTTGCGCGAGTCCAACTCGTTTAAGAATAAGTACTCAAAGTACGAATTCTTGAATTATATCAAACTACAATATTAAATCCAATTTAATTTGTATTCAATACTAATTCTTTATTTAATTCCAAATTAAATAATTACACTTTATTAATGAGCCTTTGCGACTTAGATTCTAAATCTGATCTTAAAAGGTCTCAAAGCCCAATTAACATCCAAAGTTAATTTAATTAAAGTCCAATGGGCTTTCAATTAATTTATATGGCATGGACTTTGGAAACCAAAGCCCAATAAGGAATCACCCTTTTGCCAAAAATCAATTTAGGCCCATTAGGCCCAATTAAAATTTTAAAGGCCCATTTAATCATATTTGGACTTTATGGAATGGTTTTAGGCCTAATTGGATCCAACCAATTAACCTAAACCAAACTTGGCCCAACCAAGCCCATTAAGCCCAAATACAACTTTATAGCCCAATTCCAAATTTAGCCCAACTAATTAATTCCAATATTCCCATATCACAATTTAATTAACTAAAGTGTATTAGCCATAATTAATTAGTCAAATTAACATTTCCAAATATCAATTTACTTAATTAATCATGCTAATCATCATCAACACATGTCCAATATTATTGAATCAAAAAATCATCTCATTTCATGCTATATAGCACGGCAATTTAGGGTTTTATAAATCCGATTTCGATTTTAATCCAATTAAATCCTAAATAAATTTATCCATGTCGTTCAACTCATCCAATGATCAAAAAACGAAATTACCATGACTTTAGGGCATACTTCATTTTCGGCCAAGCAAAAAAAAAAATTGGGGAAAATTTAATCCAATTAATTTTCATCAAATTAATCATGCATAACTCTAAGTTATCATCATCAAGCATACTCAATCAATCAATTTTATCAAATCATGCTCAAATCAATTTTACCCAATTTTTACCCTAATTCAATTTCATGCTTAATAACCGCTCTGATACCATTGTTGGGTTTTCTAGGTCAAACCAAGATCAATTAAGAAAATGAAATGTGCGAATACAAAAGTAAAGTAGCGGAAATACTCACTTTGATCGGCTTTTGCGATGCGAAGACATCAAAAATTCTGCTCCAAGCTTTTCCTTATTTGGTATGATTCGGCCAACCCCTTGCAATTGGTCTTCAAGCTCCAAGCTTTGTGAATGATTCCATGCTCAAGAGTGGGTTTCCCTATCACCTTTGTACGACTCCTTCAGTGCTAGCACTTGTGAAAATTTGCAACAAATCTTCCAATTTTCCTCTTGAAATTTGGCCAAGCCTAGAAAATTTTGAGAGGAAAACAACTGCACTTTGGGTGTGAGAGATGGAAGAGAGAGAGAGAGAGAAGAAAAATTGTGTTATTTGATTTCAAAAACCAAATTAAATGATATACCAAATATTTGGTATAAGTCATTCAATTCTTACAGATTTTTGGTGTGTTGGACAAGTTATCACCAACCCATCAACATAAAATGACTAGGTTATGTGTGTTGTGATGTGACTTGTGGGCCCCACTTGATTCAAAATCCGAGTGGGCCCGCAACACATCCCGGGCTCGAGTTCGCTAATTCCTAATTAATGAATTTTCTGTTGCGACGTAATTAAATAAAATTTAATTAAATAATTATGCCAAGCAAAATTACTATTCATGTCGCTAGCGAATTAATTCTAAATTAACTAGTTCGCCCGAATTAAAATCTAATTTTATTTCCGCGTCGAAATCTAATTTCGTTTAATATATCGAATATATTATTTTACCGATTAATTCCAAATTAATCGTTCTCTCTCTTCAAATAGTGTTTTATCCCAGATAAAATATCTCCGTAATTAATCCTAGATTAATTTTCTCTCTTATAATTAATCTCAGATTAATTATGTGCGAGTCATACGTCATCGGTGAATCTTCGGGAAGCGACCCATGGGATCCCTGGATATGTTGGCAGTAAATCCGGTCGTCGGACTATCCGAACTCGTACGTACATTGTACTACATTTTTACCGATTTACAAGACATGGTTGGCTTCTAGCAAAGCATCGTGCCTACCAAATTCTCCAGAAATATTCTTAAAGGAATATGTAATCTATATCAGGCGTAGTATACGTATTATTGCGTATTGTGATCCAGTATCAGATGTCACGTGCTAGGCCTGGGGCTGGAATTGTGTCTGTCCCGTACGAAGCACATATCAGATCTCTGGTAACTAGTCTCTATAATCGGATAAACATGACCTAGTCATATTATTCCGATAGCTGCAGTATATAAGAGCACCAGTTCCGTATCCTACGTGACCATAATCTCCATATGACTGAAGTGATACTTCCATCTTGACATCACACCCAATACACTACGATTCTCAATATACCCAGAAGAGGCGTACACATAACCTGTTAAAGCCTTGGATGACCAAAACCAAAGTATATTGATTGTCGCAAGTATTAGAGATGCAAGTCTCAGGTTAAGACCAAATACACCTACCCTGATTCGGACTTCCATAGACACATAGTCATACTACCAATGGAATTCCGAGGGGTCTATCCAGAGCGATGCTGTTTCCGTACCATCGGTAAACACAACCTCATATTACACTTGCATGAGTATCCAATACCCAAATATATGAGAACTATGTTGTTATGCTCCCATAACACGCACAAGTGCAATACTATTCTTTTCCGCATTATCGATATCCAATCTCGATAATACTACGACTATGGATGTTTTAATGATTAAACCTTAGTGGATTAATAATGTCTCATATCTTATTAATCTGAAACTAATCATATGGACTTTTATCATTTATATATCCCGGTAATCTAATTACAAATGATAAAAGAGCAATTTCCTTTGTCACATAGTTAATTTGTACAACAACACCATGTTATGTACAAATAGTGATGTTATGGGTCATAATTGTCCAACATAAACCCCCAAAACAGCCCACCGAACTGCACCCTAAATACCGCACAAACTGCACCCCTGAAACCCCATATAAACTGCATAAACAATCCCCCAAACTGCACCCTAAATACCACAAAACAGTCCACCGAACTGCACTCTAAATATTGCAAAACAGTCACCCAAAATAGTCCATTAGCACAGCAAAAAACTGCACACAAAATAGTCCATTACCCCCGCAAACTATAGTCCCTAAAATTACCCAAAAATAGCAGCCCAAAACAGAGAAAACAGTAGCCCAAAACAGCGAGGTGACGAAGGAAAACATTGAACCAGTAAACCGGAGGAGTTACAGAGCATTAACCCTTCCGACGGCCGTGTAACACACTTCCAATAGGCGACTTAAAAGGTAAGACCTGAGGGCACCCTTTTATTTATTCTCATTCATCTTTTTTTTTTTATTTATTAGTATTTCTTCGCATGCATACTATTGGTTCATGTATGTTATTATTGTGGGATGAATGATTTTGTGTTATCTCTCGTGGTATATCGGATGGAAACCCAGACGTAAATTCTGTAGCCGAATCCGAATGGACGGTAGTGCGGTCTGTACTTGGGATACAACTCCACGTACTACTTGAGAAACGTACATATTTCGTTTCATCTAATCTTGTGTTTATTTATTATTTATTAGAAATATCACGTTATTTCCATGCACGATTTAGTTATCTCTTTCGTACTAGGCACTTAATTATCTCTCTTTAATATTTATATTTAGACAATTATTGTTTATTTATGTTTTCGCACTTATCAATTTAATATGCTTGTGAAATTGTGTGCTTGCCATTTTGTCGACTTACTTTTATGCATGCAAACTTAGATATAGGCAGTATGCAAACTTAGATATAGTTAGTATGCAAACTTAGATATAGGTGGTATGCCAATTTAGATATAGGTTATTCTTGTGTATGTATATTGCGTAGATTTGGTTATATTATTGCTCAAATCCGTTCATTACAAGTGGCATAAGTAAGGGACCATTCCGAACCCAACTGTTTGAGGTCTTCCCTTGCGAGGGGTGAGTGCGGCCTTAAATCATTTCCCAGTTCACACAGGGTGGCGACTCCATTTTATTTCTCTGGTTTAGTTCCCCACGGGCTACTCCGTACTCCCGACCGGGCAATGAGCCTGGAA
>SKCR01032402.1:0-21063 GCA_019454045.1 Zanthoxylum bungeanum
TTTAGTCATTCCCTTCAATATAAATAAAATAAAAATTTGACAACAATAACGTCAATCCATAGCTTATCCTCTTCTCTAACTTTTTTAATTTAGAAAATTACCACCAAGGGTTTAGGGTTAATTTTGTGATATTGATGTGCCGGATATGGATAATATATTAATGTGTTCATGGATAGATGTCTCAAATATATGATATTTTGCATTATTATCGTGTTGAAGTATATGATATTGTCTTGGATGGGCTTAATTTTCGCTTTAATGAGACAAACAATGAATTGCTTCTTTGTTTAACATGTTTATCTTTAAATGATTATTTTTCAGCTTTCGACCAACAGAAGCTTTTACACATTACTCAATTTTATCTAAATGAATTTTCTACCGTTGATATCATGGCACTTGAAATCTAACTTGATACTTGCATTTTAGATATGCGCCCTAATTATAGAGTTTTCGCAATTACAGATGTTAGTGACCTTACAAAGTAGATTACTGAGACTAAAATAGACAAGATATATCTTTTGGTTCACATTTTAGTAACATTAGTCTTGATTCTATTTCTAGCCATTATTAGTGTGGATAGACCATTTTCAGCTATGAATATTTTGAAGAATCGGATAAAATTTTGGTTACGTATATAAGAAGTTGAAACTATCATTTAATATTACCAATGAAAACACATAGGGAACAATTATAAATATATATTGAATTATTTTGGAATATTATTTTTTGAAAAGTATTTATTTTTTTATACATATTATTTTTTAAAATAATAATTTTTTGGAAATATTGGAAATCCCGCCGTCAAATCATCTGATTCGGGCTGTCACAGGCTCTTACAAAAAATCCATTCATTAAACTCGAACCACGACCTGACAATCAAATCATATGTCCGGTTTTTTTTAATTACAAACTATAAATTAAAATTCAGATTCCGTACCCTCGTCGTGAAAATACTCTATGTGGGTATAATGTGGAAGCTACTTGCAAAATAAAAAGTGGTTAAGATTGTCTTCACAAATTTTGGCACCTTATGCTATCTAAATTAACTTACATCTATTTCACATTAATTGTACAAAGATATGAACCACTTGCAACCACATTACATTCGGTAACCTATCGAGTATCGACCATTGACTATATCATTATCTACAACAAATGCAGATAGAGACCTAAAAATCAAAAAAATGCAAAATCAATTATAACCTCAGACAAGTTGTCAATTTACATACTTTCACAAACAAACATTCAGCTAATTTATGATAATTGCATTCCGTTGTAAGTTATGTTTGGTATTATGATTAAAAAAATATAATGATTATAAATGATATTATACATTTTTATTTTATGATAAAAAGTAATTATGTGCTCTTTTCTAATATTTTGATAATAGATAGAAATTAAAAACTTCTGTTTTTCTAAAACTCAATTTCAAAAAGATACGATTAGTAAAGATAATTTTTTATTACTAATTGATTAAATATATATTTTGACCAAAACACAATTTAAACATCCTACCACGTCATCAATTTGAAGAACGTATGGAGAATGAGATTACATGCTAGGTTAGTCATTTACCCGTTAAAGACTTAAGTGGATGTGTACAAATATCGATTCACGCTAAGCTGACGTTTGATGAGGATCATGGAGGTAGTATATCATGTTTCGAGTGTATATGTCATCTCACTCACAACAGTTGGATCCCACACAGTTATAAGACCCAGCTATTGTGAGAGAGATCACATATATATATATATAATATGAAACATAATATAATTTTTAAGGGTCATGAGCAGGGATGGCAATTTCCGGATCCGGATCCGCAAGTGCTTCGGTGGACCCGGGTCCGGATGTGGACCCGGTAAATCACTTCCGGGTTCGGATCCGGGTATACCCGAAATGGACCCGAGTATACCGGATCCGGACTCGAGATCCGCAACTGACCATTTTTTTTTAAATTCACTTCCACTTTTCAATATCAATACTACATTTGTATTAACAATTCACAACAAGTTTAAAGATGGTGCTCGGCAGCTCGTGCCGTCGTGCGTGAAGACTGAAGATGGGGGGCTGCGGGCTGCGTGAGCGTGAGACTGAAGATGGGGGCTGCTGCTGCGTGAAGAAGATTGAAGAAGATGAAGACGATGAACTGAAGATTGAAGAAGATGTTGGCGACTGAAGAGTGAAGATGGGATTGGGGGCTGTGTGAGTTTTGCCTTTGCGAGGGATTTTTGATTTGGGAATTAGGTTTAGCAGTTTAGGAAGTTAATATATATTAAAAATTATCCCGGGTACCCGGGTCCAGAAACTCCCGGACCTGGTATAATGCGGGTCTTTCAAAATAAAATTCAGATCCGTAATTTTTTTTAGTGGATCCGGGTCTAACTCGACCCGGGTCTTCCAGATCCGTACGGATCCAGGGGATGGAATTTTGATTTTTGACATTGTGAATTGCTCTTGATACAGTGATTGACATCCTGCAGGGTCATCCATATATGAACGTGTTCCAAAATTAAAGGTCAGTTTCGGCGGTTTTGAAATTATTATTAAGAAATTTTAAATAATTTGAACCTTAAAAAAAAATATTTAATATGATTTTAACCATTTCAAAATGGTTTTAAATGTTTCATTCTTTTAGCCAACCCTCTCCTCGTTGGTGGGTTGTGGCCCTATAAAATCTAAATTTCATGGAGTTTCCAAATAAATATATTTGCATGAAAAATAATATTTTATCCGAAATTAGTGTTCGAATTGATTTCTGAATAAGTAAAATTAAAATAATATCTTGTTTGTTTTTGTCTCTTTGAAAGCCAATTTGGACACTAATCGAGCAAAATAGCAAATTTTTTTTTTTGAAATCGTTAGAAATCTTATCGCCAAATCACCCCTTCCGGGTTTAAGCGGAGCAGGTAAAACATCTGACTGTCCCAAATTTTTACAAGAAACACACTATGTATTTGAACTCATGATCTGAAGATTAGACTCTGAACTCTATACCACCAAATCACGTCCCTCAATGATAAAATAACAATGCTATATTTGCATTTATGACATAACAATTAAGAATAGTGATCTTATAACTGATATATCAATTGGAATCCAATTACACCACCTACCAAAACATAAATAATTAACTAAAATATACAACAAAACAACAAATCTCAGCCATGTTTAGTTTTAAAAAATAAAAATGATAGACATACATAAATTCTTACATAAAAATGCTACACCCCTCTAACTGTAGCTACAGTGATCACTGTAGCTGCAGTGAAAGGAATATAGTATTTTTATGTAAGAATTTATGTATATCTATCATTTCTCTTTAAAAAATAGTTCAGTTAACTTAATTACGGGAGGGAAGATGAGCAATATATTCGAATTTACAAAATTTATTTAATTTAAAATTTGGATGAATGATGACATTATTGTTTCATAAGAGTACAACAACAACAATAAAAATAAAAATAAAAAAATAAAAAAATAAAACCCTGCCAGCTTTCACCCCTTATATTTGATTTGATAGATTATAAAGTTAAATACACGAATGGCTGCTAAGATCGTGCCGCGATCCGCGGTCATAATTTGTCTTTTATCTCGTGGTGGAAAATTTAAACTGATCATCAATTTATAATTATCATAGCATTACAATATTGGGCCAAAATAATAATGCAGGTAAATTATGCTATATTATTATTATTATTATTATTATTATATAACATTTAATGAACTCAAGGAGATTGGTATTTTCCTCCCTTGTAATTTTTTGTTAATAGTATTTATATATAATTTTTTTTTTTATTTTAGTGTTAAAATATGTATTATGTGGAAGGTAAATACAACATTTTAATATGCAATCACTACTCAGTCTACTCTTACGCATATTCCAATCTAATCCCATATAAACTTACTAAGTCAACAAATTATACAAATATTTATCCGTTTTGGGTATTTGAAATAGCAATTGTACCTTATATTCACATCACGGTCCTGTCATCGTATGAAGTTTCACACACGTGAGTGGTTGTCACCATTCACTACTCTTACTCATATTCCAAAGATATATTATGAAATATTTAGTGTGATGATTTGGTTGCGCGACTTAAACCTTGAACCTCAAAGTCCTTATAAGGTTCTTAAGTGCAGTCTTGGACCTCAAGGCACCACACTCAATATTTCATATTATATCTTCGAAATGAATGAGTAGTGAGTGCTAGGGGTGTTCACGGGTCGGGTCAGATTTTTCGGTTTTTTTTTACCCGATCGGGCCGGGTCATTCGTGTCATTTGACCCGAAACCCGAAATTTAAGAAGCTGACCAGCGCGGGTCGGGTCAAAAAACTGCGGGTCGGATCAGATCAACATAATATATTGTAAATATAATATATATCTTATTGATACAAATTTTATAAGATATGTGTGTAGCTGCAATGACAAAGTCTTTGGTTGATATCTACTTAATCTTAGGTTCGAGTCCCACCAACAACATTTTAATTTTAAATAAAATTAAACAAAATTTTCGAATTTGGGCATGCGGGGATTCGAACTTGGGGCTCTTTGATGGCCAAGCAATTACTTTGTCATTCCGACTATAATTATTTATGGTTAAAATTGTATCATTACATATATATATATATATATATTATATATATATTATAATTATATCGGGTCGGGTCGGGTCAGACCCAAATTTTTTGACCTAAACCCGTGACCCGATCCGAAATTTCGGGTCGGATCGGAATTTTGCATTTTTTTTGTTGAACCCGTGCGGGTAGGGTCGCGGGTTGACCCGACCCTATGAACACCCCTAGTGAGTGACTACAATCACTCACATGTGGTTGAGATCCTTTACTGGGACAAAGCAATGTGAGACCATTTAGAGATTAGTCATGACTCATGAGTGTCTCCGCCAAGTATCCAAAACTGATAATTGATCTCGTAGATCCGAGGTACACAGAAAAGCGTACCACCATTAACTAAATTAATTTATTCTCACAAATAAAATTATATTTCTCATTAAAATTATAATATAAAAAACAAAGCATTAGATTGAAAATTTGAACTCTTAACATACAATTTAATAATGTGTGCAATATTAAAAGGTAAATATTACGCAGATTAAGATTAAGCAATTATTAATTTTAAATTTCAACAAAAGCACTTTTGAAAACTTACATTAAACTTCAATAATATTTAAAAAGAAAAAAAGTATTATATACAATTAATTAAAATTACCAGGAACGTGCATGACATGATCATGTGAGGCATTATCCTTAACCCACTCTTCTTAATAAATAAATATAATTAATATAAACAAGCAAAGAAAAAATATTCCTCAACCGATTATTGCCACGTGTAACAAACCCACACCATTGTTCATAAGTTCAATGTAAGTTGATATATACACAATTAATTAATGGGAAATGCCAACGAATAATACTCATTAAAGATCAATTTAAAGAAAATTTTCATGAGAAAAAGAAAAAAAAAATTAGTATTTTGATAATTTCTTACATTTCACATAAATGTAATGTGAAAATTTTTCTAAAATAGATCTTTAATGAGTGCTCTTATGACACTCGTTAACATGATCGTTAATTAATTAATAATTAATAAGAACTGAAAATCAAAGAATCAGCTAATGCGGCACCTCAAATGCGACACTGCTAGATTTGGGTATCTTACAAACGACAAAATTTATTCTTTATTTATCTTAATAAACTGTCGGTCGCTATGTCCGGCAAGAAGCATGCTAAGGCTCCGCCGCCGACATGTTAATTATTTAATTTTAATGTTACATGAAAGGTTAAAGAGATGATGATACAAATGATCTTTTAAGTTTGGGTTAGATTTGTTGCTGTTAAAGGCAACAATGTGAGCACATCCTCTTCTTTCGTTATTGGAATTTATTTATTTATCTATTTATTAAATGGTTCAAAAAAAGTTATAGGTGGATAAGATTTTAATTTTAATTTTTGAAATATTATTGTTTGCACAATTTTTTGTCAAAGAGCGTGTAAGGTTCAAACCTCCTGAGACAGAGTCCCAGCAATGGGTGTTTGATTAGGTGAATAAGCCTACAAGGGGCACAAGCACATGAGTTACAGTCTATGGATTACAAAGCTATGGAAATAAAAATAAAATGCTCATAATGAGTCTTCATTTTTTTTTGTTCTTTCCTCTTCTTCCTATGTTTGAGCTTTTTATAGTGAGTCTCTGTTAACCGTTTGAACGATTTCGCTTTTTTTGGTCCATGACATCCCACGTCTAATGCTTGCAACTGCTGGATCACGCACTCAACCGCTGAGTTAATCGTGCTAACTGCCAGACCGTGGGGAGTTACCGTCAACTGCCACACTGTGCGTGGTGAACTGCCAGGTCGTGGGTAGTTACTGCCTAACTACTAGATCGTGGGACCAACTGCAACGCGTGATAGTCGTCCTGACTGTTTTTCCTTTGTCGTCCTGATTACAAATCGTCATGTGGTGTGGTACTTGTTCGCCCTAATTGTTTTTCGTCCCTCATCGACTCGTTCGTCCTAGGGAGATTTTCTTTTGTCAACAATTACAGAAGTGGGTAATTTCTGAAATGGCAAACTGATAGCGGCAGCCATCAAAACTTCAAGATTTTATTGGGATGTGACATATGCTGAAGCCGAAACAGCAAGTTGGTGATTGCTTTTAGCAGAGAATGTTGGATTAAGTTCAATCGTTGTGGAATCTTATGCTAATGGAGTTGTGGACTTGATAAACAACAGATGTAGCAGCATTACAAAAGTGGTATGGGTAATTTCTGATATTGGAGAAGCAAGCAAATATTTTCGGGGTTTCAGATGCACTTAAAATATATTTGGGTATAATGTTTTATTAATATACTTTAATAATTTTTTACATTTTACTATAAAATATTATATTTTGTTATCAAAAGTATTGACAAATTATAAATAAATGCAATAAACCTTAGAGTGTATCAATTTATTACCGTAATAAAATATTACATTATATAAAGTAGTAATATGTAAATAACTAAGTCATTTTTAGTTTTTGAAAGATTACGCTAATCGGTATCAATTAATATTTTATGAAAGGAAAAGCCAAATAACATTAAGACTCTTAAAGTTATAGATTGGTTCGCGAGTCAAAAATTTACAAAAACTATACAA
Source organism: Zanthoxylum bungeanum (assembly GCA_019454045.1). Taxonomy (NCBI): domain Eukaryota; kingdom Viridiplantae; phylum Streptophyta; class Magnoliopsida; order Sapindales; family Rutaceae; genus Zanthoxylum; species Zanthoxylum bungeanum. The sequence continues at coordinate 7,156 of SKCR01032402.1, forward strand.
AGTGACGGCCCTCTTAAATTAAATCAATTTTCTAAAAGTCAAAAACCAAATAAAAAACTAACAAAAATTAAAACACTCAAAAACCCACAATGTTGAATCAATAAAAAAAAAAAAAAATGAACCCAAAATCCAAATTTTAATCATAAAACAAATAAAAATAAAATATTACTCATTATAAAGTATCATGTGTTCAATAATTGTGATACATATTCAAAGACATCACTCTCATCAACTAATTTAGCAGAGAATCCATCAACTGAGTTATTACAGAAATCTGAGGATAAAAACACAAAACACAAAACTCAATCATTAATTTTTTAATATAAAAATCAAAATTTCATAATCTCTACCAATAAAAGATTTTTTCATCTAAGTTGTTGATATTTGAGCTCCTTTTGAAGGAGAAGACTTGCCTGAGACTTTGCAATTGAATAATAATATCATAAAACCCACAATGTTAAATCAAATAAAAAAAATGAACCCAAAATCCAAATTTTAATCATAAAACAAATCAATAATAAAATATTACTCATTATAAAGTATTAGGAGATCCAATAATTGTGATACATATTCAAAGATATTACTCTCATAAACTAATTTAGCAGAGAATCCATAAACCAGGTTCTTATAAGATCTGAGGAAAAAACACAAAGCTCAATAATTCAACTATCAAATTTTCAATATAAAAATCAAAACTTCATAATCTATACCAATAATTATTACCTCATTAATCCCAGCAAAATATAAGTAACTCTTAGTGATATTAACAAGATAAATAATAGAAAATTTTAAGATAAAAATAGAGATAGAGATTAGAGATTATGGTTTACAAAGAAAGGAAAAGAATTAAAGATAGTGAAATTGAGAGATTAGTTTGAAGAGGGTGATAGGAGAGAGAGAGAGAGAGAGAGAGATGCATAAAGCGTAATATTGAAATTTTATAATTTCAATTTTTTTTTTTTAATTTCATAATAATGAATGTATTTTTAATAGCGATGATTTGGTGGGTTGGAGCTTATTTTATAAGCCAGCCATTTAATTTTCTCTGACTGACTGAGATAATAATGTGTAAGAATTTTGGTTCTCATCAAAGAATAAATAGAAAAATAATATGGCATCTACTCTTTAAATTAATAATATTGTAGTTGGGTTGATTGGAGTTTTTCAAGAATTGTGAGAATAATATTAAAAAAATGAAAAAATATATATATATTTAATAATATCAAAATCACTTATGTCTCTGAGCATAATTTCAGTAACTGTAGTGGTGGTTTTGTGGATCTGATGGCTAAAAAAGTGTAATGTAGTCAAGATAAATGTAGGATTGCGGCTCTTGGAGTTGTTTTTAAAGACAGTAAGAGTAGGGTTCTAGCGGCGCCATCCGAATTGATTTTATTCCGTACGTATTGTTCGAGTAATATAATGATTATTAGTCGGATATCGTATTCACAAAGACTTATTATTTCTTTTATTAATATTAAAACTAACTTACTTAACTTAAAGTAAATTATTAGTTGCGAGAGAGATTGATTAATATAAAATTAATTGAAATATTTAATAAAGAGCAAATAATAATTTTGGAGATAAAGTTTATATGCGAAAAGAACTTAGGATTGTAACCTCACTTAAGTACGCAAACAACGAGCTTATCAATATTCATTCAATTGGATTGTTGTTATGAATTATTAGCGTAGAACGACGTTCTAAGAACACTACAATATTTACAAGTCTCTTCGATTGTCAAGTAAATATATTCGGATTAAACCAAATAACTATATGTCTATGTTAATTAATTTAAACCAAATCCATTAATGACATTATTGGCTACGCATGCCCTGCATGTATATTTCTATTATGTAGTGAAATCTATTCAAAAGAACTAAATCACGCGCTATTATTTCCACGGCTAACCCAAATTATCTCCGTCGAGTTTTTAAGGATTTACCATGACTATTTTATTGTTAGCCAAACAAATAAAATATGCATCAAAGCACAAAAAATAATAAATAATAAATAACAAACCCAAGAAAATAAAAATATATAACTTAATTAAATAACATGCTTAAAATCCATTACAACCATATATGAATAATTTAGCTATTCATGATATTCAATAAAAACATGATAATCATTGATACAAAATAAAAAAGTCATAAAGATAAAGTTAGAGAGAAAATAGAAGAAATAACTCTCATTTGTAGTATTCGTTTTCAATATCCAGCACCGTTTGAAGCACTTAAAATTAAATTTCTTTAGGCGTTCTTCAATGCTTTGAGACTAAAAAATTATGTTATGAGATTTCCCTTTAGGTTTTGGGACGAACTTGTACTTATATAAGAGTTATTAAGAGCTTTCATTTTTAAGAAATTCATTAAAATAGAGATTATGGGCATATTGGCATGCCAATGAGGAGCCATTGGCGCGCCAATATGTAGTAGTATGTGTTCCTTCAGATCCAAGTCCTATTGGCGAGCTAATGGGCTCCTGTTGGCGCGTCAATGGGGACAATAATGCACCCTATGACTTCAAGCATATTTTTGATCATGATATAGTCCGAATCAGTCTCCGGCATAAACTTCAAAGTTGTTGATAATTGAGTATAATTTTCAATGCATCTTGATCACTCATTTGGGCAACGTATGACAAAGTTATGGACTAAAAAATAAAAACAGTATAAATTAAGAGGTCACTGGTGCAAATCACATTGATTTGTTGACGTTTTAAATCCATGACTTTTCATATGTATCTCGTCCTATAAAAACACAAAGAACATATTAAAACACCCAATGAACTTGGACTTTAGTTCCTAAACCTAAAAATCAGAAGTTGGTTGAGTGTAAGTGGTTGTTTAAGGTCAAAGAATGACTATTGCCTAGTGATCCTGTTAGGTTTAAAGCCAGACTTGTAGCTAAAGGATTTACACAACGGGAAGGGGTAGACTATAATAAAATTTTCTCACCTGTAGTTAAATTTAAAACTATTAGAATGATGTTAGCTCTAGTAGTGCAATATAATCTTGAATTGGAACAATTGGATGTGAAAACTGCTTTTCTACATGGAGAATTAGAAGAGAAAATTTATATGTCTCAGCCTGCAGGTTTTATAGATAAAAACCATCCTGAGTATGTTTGTCTGCTTAATAAATCCTTATATGGTCTTAAACAGTCACCTAGGCAATGGTACAAAAGATTTGATACATTTGTGCTTAGTATTGGATTCATAAGAAGTAAATATGATAGTTGCTTCTATTTCATGCTTAATGATAAATGTCCGGTATACTTGTTATTGTATGTTAATGACATGCTTCTAATCTCTGATTCAATGAATGCTATTAACAATCTTAAGAAGCAGTTAAATAGTGAATTTGACATGAAAGACCTAGGTAGTGCAAAGAGAATCCTATGTATGACCATTGATAGAGATATAAGTAAAAATTGCCTTAAAATACATCAGTCCACATATTTGTAAAATGTAGCATCTAGATTTGGAGTAAGTGGCTGTAAGCCGGTTAATCAGCCTCTTGCGAGTCATTTCATTTTGTCTAAATCACAAAGTCCTACTAATAGGTCTGAGATGATTAAAATGGAAACTGTACCTTATGAAAATGCTATAGGTTCCGTGATGTATGCCATGATTAGTACTAGACCTGATTTGTCATATGCTGTATCTTTGTTGAGTAGATTTATGTCAAATCCGGGTAGTGTTCACTGGAGTGCTTTGCAATGGTTGTTAAGATACTTAAATATTACTGTTGATTATGGCTTATGCTTTAACAAATCTAACGCTTTAGACTTAGTAGGGTATGTTGATTCTGATTTTGCAGGTGATAGAGACTCGAGAAAGTCAACTACAGCTTACTATTTCACACTTGGTGGAAATTGCATCAGTTGGAAGTCAAGCCTGCAACCGTTGGTTACACTCTCAACTACCGAAGCTGAATATATAGCCATAACTGATGTGTTCAAGGAAACCATTTAGCTTCTGTACGGGCCAAATTTGGTCCAAGGGTAATTTAGACCTTTTGCTTCGGGCTCAATGATGAGTGCACCCAAAACTCCCCAACATAAAGATCCAGACCCGGATTGCCACCTCAAAGGGCCAGGTCTCATAAAGTCTGAATGAGCCCAAAGATGTTTATAAAGCCTATATCCAATGAACACCATCATCATCACCCAACCCATAACTGAAGGACCTTCAATACACCAGTCTACGTAACGCCCAAGCTCATAGACTCAAACCAGCCGTTCCAACGGCTAAGAGCAGTAAATACCTCTCATGAAGTCGCGACCGTTACGAGTGATCAAGGTTGATTAAGGACATGCGCCCATGGGGATATATAGGAAAGGAGGCTCCATGAGGAAAGGGACGGAACTTCTATCTCACCAACATTCAACTTCTAGTTCTCCGACTCACTACTTTGGGACATCTTCAAGCCCACCACTTCTCATACCTACCACCCTCACGGCATCCTACGGAGTTCAAGGTAACATCTAACCTTGACCTCCCATCTACTACATCCTTTGTTCATTTACTGACTTGGGCGTCGGAGTGTCTACGGCATCCACCACACCGGTGGGTAGACCTTCTCCGTTCACCCTACCTTCTTTGTTTTGCAGGATCGCCAGTGCCCCCTTCGCGAAATCTCAATTGTGGACCTCGGGCGAAAACCAGCGTCTACAGCTTCAGGGTATCTTAACCAAAATACATCAACTGCAGGGTAAGACAGTTGTGTATTCTGACAGTCAGAGTGCAATACATTTGAGCAAAAATCCAGTACATCATGAGAGAACCAATCATGTGGATGTTAAGTACCATTTCGTGAGGGAAGTCATCACAAGTGGTAAGATTGAGATCAAGAAGATCCCAACTGAAGATAACCCATCTGACATGGGGACAAAAATTGTGACTGCTACCAAACTCTCCCACTACATGAAGCTGTTGCATGTGGGGGTTGGCTGACCTTGCAGCCGACATGAACTATGATGGAGGTAAGTGAGTTTGCTGTGCTATCTTGGCCCTAATGTGTTATAGTATATGGTTTGGAGTGAAGGATGTGTTTTGGCTTCAAGGTGTAGATTGTAAAATGTGAAGCCAATTTTCATCCGTTGGATGAGGGACACGTGGCGCAATCCCTGCCGTTGCCTTAATTACTTATTCTTGCTCATCATATATAAAGGAGACTAGGGCTTGAGAAATTTTAGATTTTGTTAATTGCTTCTCAAATTTCTCCAATTATTGTTTGGCTAATTGTTAAGCCATATTCCTAGTCCAAGTTAGTGTGATCTTCAATTAGGGTGTTGAGATTGACACTTTTAGAGATTAGGGTTTATCTTGTGATTTGGGGAAAATTGATGTTGTAATTGGATTCAAGATTCTTGAGAAATCTTGTGGTTGATTAGTGCAGTGAGCTCCTTATTCCGGAGTTCAACGTGGATGTAGTCGGGAATTTTTCTGGCGAACCACGGTAAAAATTCTTCTTGTTCTTGTGTGTGATTGAACTCTGTTCTTGATTGTTCTTGTTCTGCAAACTGAGAAATCTGGACGCGATTAAAAAGAAAAACATTACAACTATAAATTTAGATCAGTGCTAATTTGAATTATATTAGTTTTTTTTATAATGTTCCCTTATTCATAAATTAATAATAATGAACGTTTAAAAATTTAATCAAATATAATTTTTTATTCAATAATTAAGTAACACAATTTATACAAAGCCAGATACAAAGTCCAACTCAATATTGAATTCAAATTAAAAAATTACTTCTTTGTTACACATTTTAAGTATATAAATGAAATATCAACTTGATCAATTGTGGTATTATTGAGATAAACAAAGGCAAATATGGTATGAAAAATTGAATAGATTATTAAGCTTTCAAATTGTAATGAAATGTCTTCAAAGTTACACAAATAAGCCCTAATCACATCTAATGACAAAACCCCATTAAAAAAAAAAAAAAAAGTAAAAAGAAAGTTTCTTCACATAGAGTGAGCGTGCAAACACGACATAGACAAAGCGGACCCCGTTACAAGGGACAAATGGTCGGTTGGTGATTTGATAATTCCCTCTAAAGCAAAGCAAAAACTCAAATTCATTCATTTCTCACAAATTTGCCAAAACCAAATTACATTTCATAATTAATTTCTCTTGAGTCAGATGAGGAAACTTTGTCCGAATTTTGATCGTGAAGATGGGCTGGAGACAGTCCTGGAGGTGCCGATTCCTGAAGAAATGTTCACAAGCAGCAACAACAAGAACAAGAACGATAATATTACGCAAAGATCATGGCAAAATATGAAGACATGGATGAAGCCACAGAGTGAAAGATCTTCATCTGCATCTATGACAGCTCTCTTGGAGGCAAAAATACTGAGATCCAGCTCTTGCTCGGCGTCGTTGGAGCTCCATTGATCCCTCTTCCTATTCCTTCTTCTGATGATCATGATCATCACCCCATCAACAAAACCACACAAGATCACCCCATTGTAAGTTTAATTAATTCTCAATTAATTAAGCTCTGTCTGTGTCTGCCAGAGCCTTAATTATTTAATATTGAATGATGGAACTGCAGGAGGCTTCAATGGCGAAGTACATAGTGAAACAATACATAGCAGCAGTGGGAGGAGAAAAGGCATTGAATTCGATAGAGAGTATGTATGCAATGGGGAAGGTGAAGATGGCAGCATCAGAATTTTGTGCAGGAGAAGGGAGTCATTTGAATGATAAGTTGATGAAAACGAGGAACTTCAAAAACGGCGTCGTCGGAGGCGAGTTGGGTGGATTTGTAGTGTGGCAAAAGAGGCCTGATCTTTGGTGCTTGGAGCTTGTGGTTTCTGGCTGCAAAATTAGTGCCGGAAGTGATGGCAAAGTTGCCTGGAGACAGACTCCATGGCACCATTCTCATGCCTCTAGAGGCCCACCCAGGCCCCTCAGGCGACTTTTACAGGTATTTTGTCATAAATTTTTTAGGGAAAATAATACCCAATTATTATCATACGGATTGTTATAACAACACTTTAGTTTTTTTAGATTCAGAACTAAAAATTAAAAATTAAATTATATTAGTATTTGGCAACTCTGAAATTTTATTACTTTTGCACTGTATTTGATGGCTTTTGTGCTTTAATGGGCTTTATTTTTTGGTCTTTAATCTTAGCTGGATGGTACCGTTTAAGTTTTCAAACTCTTGAATCATTTTTTTCTTAATTATTTTGTGTTCTTTTGACTTCTTCTAAAGATGGGATAACATGTTCACTTTGTCTAATTGATTTGCCCCATTTCTTACTCCACTTTGAGCTCTGGCCCACTAGTGTTATCAAGTTCTAAACTCCCTGTAATATGATCATCATCTTTGGCCTACCATCATTAATTTAAGGGAAAAAAATTATTTTCTTGGCTTGTACAAGGAATCATGATGATGATGATGATGCTTAGAAATTACTCAATACTTGTTATTTTTTGGGTCTCAACAGGGTCTTGATCCAAGGTCAGCAGCAAATTTATTCTCAAATTCAGTACTTTGCATTGTGGAAAAAACAGTGAACAATGAAGATTGTTTCATATTAAAAGTGGAAGCTGAAGCCTCAGCATTAAGTGAAAGAAGCACTAGCAATGTGGAGATAATTCGGCACACAGTTTGGGGATACTTCAGCCAAAGAACAGGCTTACTAGTCCAACTAAAAGACTCTCATCTCCTCAGAATCAAAACCCCAGGAAATGGCATTGGCCACAGCATCTTCTGGGAAACAACAATGGAGTCATTGATTCAGGATTACAGATTCATTGATGGCATTAACGTCGCCCACGCTGGTAGAACTTCAGTCTCATTGTTCAGGTTTGGTGAAAATTCTGAGAGCCATACAAGGACTAAAATGGAAGAAATTTGGACTATTGAAGAAGTTGATTTTAACATTAAGGGATTATCTATGGACTGTTTCTTGCCTCCTGGTGACTTAATGATAGAAGAAGATCAACGATGTGATGTTGTAACAAGTCATGCAAAGTTGCCGTTCAAGATTAGAGCTCCTTCTTTCAGGGTTAGTGCTTCAAAAGTTGTTGCCATTGATGCTGAGTATTCAGATGACAGCACTGAAGAAGATGATGATTGATGACAAGTTTTTTAATCTATTTTCAATTTTTGTACATATATATATATATATAGTGACTCTCTCTCCTCTCTCTCTCTCTATATATATATACACACATATGTATTTTCAGTTTTAGTCATACATACAAGTTGATTGAATCTAAGTTTTGAGTTTTGATATCAATCTTGTTCGTCTCAATTTGATGTCACATTCTATCTTGATAATATAATTAAATGATAGATTGGCTACACAATGTATAAGATCAGGGTTGGATGCTCATAAGCTGAAATTTTGTTACAAATAACGATCGATAATTAAATTTTAATTTTATATTATTATTAAAATATACGTGACATGATATTATGAAAATTTTATATAAACTTAACTCAATGATAGATTCGAATCCATTTATGGAGAAACGAGATTCTCAAATATTTTTGTTAGGCCCAAAATATTGGGTGGTCGATGGAAAACAATCATTCATTCATTGACGGTCCACATACTACAATAGACGTAAAAAATTTCCATTGAAAATTTGGTCGTGACCAGCATAAATAGTGATAAATTGAAGAGTTCACACAAGGGCCAAATGAATATTTCTAAAATTGGTCCATTGACCCATCTTCTGGTATTCAGTTACAGGACATCGGTTTTTATTATCGATTAGTAGGGAAAAAATTATGTGAGATATATGTACGGATATATGTACGGACGATATGATATGTATGGCAATTCATATTTTGATATATATATATAAAATTTATAATTAATTAATAATAGATGTAGAAAAATTATTAATTAATATTGATCATATATTACTAGATGGATAAATTGAATGCGGCATATAAGTTTTTATGGGATTAGTGGGATTTTAGCAGAAGCCACAAGATTAGTTGGTAAGTCTCCAAGATGAGTGACTTGGTAATATAGGGTTCAGGATCTCACATTGATGTCTTGAGTTCGAATTCAAGGAGTAAATTTCTTGTAAGAGCCTGAGACAGCCGGATGTTTTAACTGCTCCGCTTAAGCCCGGAAGAGATGATTTGACATCGGGAATTCCAATAATTTCAAAAAAAAAAAAAAAGATTAGTTGGTAACCTTATATTATAAATTTCAAATAAATCATATATCTTACTTAACCTTTCAATTTTTGATAGGATCTCAGGTTTAATTTAGGATTTGGAATTAATCCTAAAAACTTACAACTAAATTTATAGTTTGCAACTTTGCATGTCAAACGATACGTATATTATCTTTAACTGTCTTTAGTATAAGATTATAAAAAATTAGCACATATATCAACTCAATATTATATCGAAATTTCTTTTAAGGAGTGATACATCAGATATCTTCCATTATTTGAAATATAAATTATATATTTTAATTATATAAATATGAACAATGATATTCACAATAAAATTAACACACACAAAAAGACAAACAAATTAATTTAGTTAAAAGAAAAATTATTTTACTTATCTTTTAATGTGTGAAGTCCAGCAAGCATCACACGTCCTGTAGCCTGTTGAAAACATGCAGAAACCAACAAATGCACCGAAAGCAAGAGAGCAACGCGTGAAGTTGGGATGGGCATTATAAAAGAGAGCCCCAAATCATTCCTTAGCATCCCAAAATTGTGTGTAAATTATATAGAGAGAGTTTGTGAGGTTTTTAAGTTTCTAATTTATAAATTTGAATTTTATTCTTGAAGTAATAAAATTACATTCGGTTTTTCCTCAAAACACTCCAAGAGTGATCGGTGAATCACAACAAGTGGTATCAGTAGCTCTGGTTCTTCTTTGGGGTTGAAAAACCGAAGAACAGAGCTCGGTTCGGAAAATTCGGGTTCCGGAAAAGTTGTCAAAAAACAACTTTGAGCATACCATCAGCTAGTTCACGTCGAGACGAGTACGGTGGTATTTTCCGGCGATCAAACGGAGGTCCAGGGAGCCCGCACGCGCCAGGCAGAGACTTCCCACGCGCAGCCACGCGCCTCACGCGCGCTGGAGGAAGAAGACGATACGCGTGGCAGACACGTAAGCGCCACGTCAGCGCACATTCAGCGCCCAGTCAGCGCACAATCAACGTCACGTCATCGCCCAGGCAGCGCCACGTCAGCGCTCAGTCAACAGACACGTCAGCAGCCACGTGGCCGCCACGTCAGCATACCCGGTCCCACTTGCCACGTTAGCAGTGCCACGTCAGCAGCCTGGTAAATTTCATTTAGCCCCCTGAAGTTTTGAAATTTACAGTTTTACCCCAGAACTTTTAGGAATTTACAAATCAGCCCATGTGTCGGATTTAGCCCAACGAATTGTCTATTCCACCATTTTCGACCGTTCCGGACGCAACAGTGACCTTGTATTTGTGAAATTCATCCCCGATTTTAGTGTATTTTCATTTTAAACTTTAAAAATTAAAATGGAAATTGAAGATTCTCATTCTGGTGCAATGATTAAACTGGCTGCAACTAATTACTCCCTCTGGAGACCTCAGATGATAGATTTTTTACATTGTAAAGATCTGTTTGATGTCATCGAGTTGAAGGGAGTGAAACCAGAGTCTGTTAAGGAGTATGACTGGAATAAACTCAACAACAGAACTTTGGGTCAGATTAGGCAGTGGATCGGTCACATTGTCTTCCACCATGTAGCACATGACACAAATGCTTATGAAATGTAGAGGAAATTGGAAGATATGTTTCAGACCAAGACAGCTCGGAAAAAACAGTGAACAATGAAGATTGTTTCATATTAAAAGTGGAAGCTGAAGCCTCAGCATTAAGTGAAAGAAGCACTAGCAATGTGGAGATAATTCGGCACACAGTTTGGGGATACTTCAGCCAAAGAACAGGCTTACTAGTCCAACTAAAAGACTCTCATCTCCTCAGAATCAAACCCCAGGAAATGGCATTGGCAACAGCATCTTCTGGGAAACAACAATGGAGTCATTGATTCAGGATTACAGATTCATTGATGGCATTAACGTCGCCCACGCTGGTAGAACTTCAGTCTCATTGTTCAGGTTTGGTGAAAATTCTGAGAGCCATACAAGGACTAAAATGGAAGAAATTTGGACTATTGAAGAAGTTGATTTTAACATTAAGGGATTATCTATGGACTGTTTCTTGCCTCCTGGTGACTTAATGATAGAAGAAGATCAACGATGTGATGTTGTAACAAGTCATGCAAAGTTGCCGTTCAAGATTAGAGCTCCTTCTTTCAGGGTTAGTGCTTCAAAAGTTGTTGCCATTGATGCTGAGTATTCAGATGACAGCACTGAAGAAGATGATGATTGATGACAAGTTTTTTAATCTATTTTCAATTTTTGTACATATATATATACAGTGACTCTCTCTCCTCTCTCTCTCTCTATATATATACATACACATATGTATTTTCAGTTTAGTCATACATAAAAGTTGATTGAATCTAAGTTTTGAGTTTTGATATCAACCTTGTTCGTCTTAATTTGATGTCACAAGCTGAAATTTTATGCTGAGTTTTCTATGAATAACGATTGATAATTAAATTTTAATTTTATATTATTATTAAAATACATATGAAAAATTTAAATAAATTTAACTCAACGATATATTCAATTCATTTATTGAGAAACGAGACTCTCAAATATTTTTGTTAGGCCCAAAATATTGGGTGGTCGATGGAAAACAATCATTCATCCATTGACGGTCCACATACTACAATAGAAGTAAAAAATTTCCATTGAAAATTTGGTAGTGACAAATTAAAGAGTTCACACAAGGGCCAAATGAATATTTCTAAAATTGGTCCATTGACTCATCTCCTAGTATCCATTTACAGGACATCGGTTTTTATTATCTATTAGTAGGAAAAAATTATGTGAGACATACGCACGGATGATTTGACATATATATATAAAATTTGAAATTAATTAATAATAATATAGGAAAAATTATTAATTAATATTTATCATATATTTATTAGATGGATAAATTGAATACGACATATAAATTTTTCTGGGATTAATGGTTGTTGGTGGTTTAGTGTCATTAAACATAAAATTAACATGCTTTAAACAATCAAAACATAGAACACAAACTAGATCTACACTAACATGCAAAACCCTAAAATTTTGAAAACCAGAAAAACCTGATAAACAACGTCCAAGTCGAGATGATTCTCTGTCCTTAAGAACTTATTAGCTTCCGTCACGGTGCTCTACGGATGCAATGTGACTACAACAAAATAGACCTTTAGCGTCCAAAAATTTAGCGTCGAAATTTTTTTCGACGCCAATAAACTCTTTAGCGTCGAAATTAGAGTCGTCGCTAAAAATTTATCTTTTAGTGTCAAAATAATTATTTGACGCCAAAGGATTGATGATTTAGCGTCGAATTTCTATTTCGACGCTAAATGTTACATCATTTAGCGACAAAAAATTATTTAGACGCTAAAGGATGAACCTTTAGCGTCGAATCTAAATTTCGACGCTAAAGTTTAATTTTAATTTTTCGAATTACCCCTTAAAAAAATTGAATTTATCGACTAATAAATTCAAATTTAAATTTTGACATTTAGCGACTAAATTTTTGACGCTAAAAGTAGAAATATTCGACGCTAAAGGTTAAACCTTTAGCGTCGAATCTAAATTTCGACGCTATAGGTACAACCTTTAGCGTCGAATCTAAATTTCGACGCTAAAGGTTAATTTTAAAATTTTCGAATTCCCCCTTAAAAATTTGAATTTACCGCCTAATAAATTTAAATTTAAATTTTGACATTTAGCGACGAATATTCGACGCTAAAAGTCAAATATTTCGACGCTAAAGATCAAAATTTTGGCGGAAAAATTCCCGCTATTTGAGGATTTTTAGCGACGAAATCCTTTTCGTCGCTAAAGGTTTTTTTTTTGCCTATAAATTCATTTGCACTTTCATTTCTTCTATTATCACTTTCTTTCTCTCATACTCTTATTTCCTCTCTAAATTTATTTTTCCTTAAATGTTTTGTTTGTTTGTTTTGTTTTGTATTTTATATTCACATTTAATATTTATTTATTTATTTTTGTAGGGGAATATGAAGATGAAGAAATGGTGAAAATGATGATAATGAAGAAAATGAAATTGAAGATGGAAAATTGTATTTTATCATTGTATTTTATCATTTTATATTTTTTTGTTGTGATAAAATTTGTAATTTTAGTTTTATATCAATAAAAATGTCATTATTATAAATTTTTAGTAACAAATTTGTAATAATTTTTATAACAAATTTATTACTTTTGTAATGAAATTAGTTTGAGATTAATTTGTAATAATAATATTCTTATACCTTTTAGCGTCGAAATATTCGACGCTAAAGGTAATAAAATGATATATATTTTTTAATATTATATGACATTTAGCGTCGAATATTTCGACGCTAAAGGTCAACTTTTTGGCGTCGAAATTATTCGTCGCCAAATACATGTTTTAACGTCGAAATATTTTTGACGCAAAATATTGTACTTTAGCGTCGAAATTTTTTATTTCGACGCTAATTGTCTTTCTCGTCCAAGTTTTAACGTCGAAAATTAGCGTCGAAAATTTTCGACGCTAATAACCTTTAGCGTCAAAAATTTGTACTTTAGCGTCGAAAAATTTCGACGCTAAAGACCCTTTTTTTTGTAGCGCTAACGTTCTCTCAGGATTCCTTGGATTCTTCTTGTTAAAGGGGACACTCTTTAACAAGTGTTTGAACTTGGAATATGATTGAACTATCTCTTACAAAACAATGAAAATGTGACTTACAAAACAATGAAAATGTGACTCACAAAATTCGGATTTCCTTCAGATGT
>SKCR01032403.1:0-21700 GCA_019454045.1 Zanthoxylum bungeanum
AGATCAATTATCCAATCCAATTCCCAGATCCAGTAGGTGGACATCCAAGTCCTAAACATATATCATATATATGCCTATATATCGAATATATACGCTAACCTTTTTCCTCTGAATCAACTAGGCCTGGCTTTGGCACAACAAACCTAGTGATCCCAGTCAAGCGCGGACCCATTGACATGGAAGCTTTGTAATCAATGTCAATGGACAAGAAGTGGTCTTGACTTTGGCCAACAAACCACAACTTGGACACGACACCGATATGGAACAAAGCCTCGTGATTAAAACACATCTTCGAACGGACAAGGCTTGACTTTGGCCAACAACCCCTGCCAATCTCGGATCTTAGTAAGAATCACTCAATGGAAGAAAATAACGCTTGATATTTAACGAGGGTTTTTCGCGTGCAAATTGGCAACCAATTTATTATCTTTGTTAAGGTCTCATCATCATACACCCTTAAACATGCATTCTAATGACATAATAAAGCGCATATGATAAAATAATAATGATATGCGGATGGATATTTTACACATTGATCCTAGATCAAATCTCTCACTTTCTCTCTCTAGCTAGCACATGTATTTATTTCTACTCGTTACACTACACTTCTAAAGAAACCTCATTTACATTGAGGGGAATAGGTGAGAAGAGAATACAAAGAAATAGGAGATAAGGTTGGACTCGCAGGTCCAATTAATAAATCAAATTTATTACAATTTCCAAAATCGCCCCACCCAGCTAATATCCATCCGATATACATTATTCAAACATCACAACCATGTATTCATACAAGAATGTTATCAATCAATCTAATAAAATTAATTAATCTGATAATTAGTGATCATCCAATGTTCAAACAAAGATTTGTTTTGTTCGAGTCAAACTCGTATTGCGAACACGTACTCAAAGTATGATTTCTACGAATTAAATTAAATTACATAATTAAATCCAATTTAATACGCATTTAATTCTAATTCATTATTTAATTCCAAATTAAATATTACACTTTATAAGATAAACCTTTACGACTTAAATTCCAAATTTAATCGTTACGGGTCTCAAAGCCCGATTAATATCCAATATTAATTTAATTAAAGTCCAATGGGCTTTTAATTATTTCTTGAGGCGTGGAATTTTGGTCAACTCGGGTCAACCGAATAACCAAAATCCAATCCCGGAGTTACCCCATAAGCCCATAAATTAATTTAGGCCCATTAGGCCCAATTAAACGTTAAAGGTTCATTAGTCGCATTTGGGCCTTTTGAAGCGGTTTTGGGCCTAATTGGATCCAACCAATTTTGGCCTAAACCAACTTTGTACAACAAAGTCCAATAAACCCAATAACAACTTTAAAAGCCCAAATCCAATTTTAAGGCCAATAATTTAATTCCAAAAATTCCAAATTTCCCAATTAAATTACCTAAAGTGTATAACATTATTAATTACCCAAATCAAAGTTTCCAAAACATCAATTTGTCCAATTAATCATGCTTAACATCAATGAATCATGTCCAACATGATTTGATCAAAATCAAACCCAATTAACACATGCTAAAGTCTCGGCCAAAGAGGGAAATTATGCCCAAATCAAATTCAATCCAATTGAACCAAATTAACATAAATTTAACATCCCCAAATGATTTCCAAGTCATCCAATGAACAAAAAATCAAAAATCCAAGACATTAGGGAACTTGCCAAATTCGCCATCCAAGCAAATTGGGGAAAATTGTTCCAAACACTTTTTCATCAATTGATCTAATCAATCATCAATTAAACAACATTTAAGCATTCTAAATCATCCAATTTCATTAAACATGCTCAAAATCAAGTTTACCCAAATTTGTAATGCCCAAAATTTGGGGAAAAATGGATCCAACCAAATTTCATGAAATTGATTATGCACAACATCATTCAACCTCATTCAAGCATACTATACTAAACAATTTAATCATTTGATGCTCAAATTGAGTTTACCCAAATGAAAGTTTGGCCAACAATAAGCAAATTGGGGAAAATCAATCCAATTAATTTTTCTTCAAATTGATTACATATAACTCTAAGTTATTCATATACAAACATTCTTAACAAACAATTTGTCAAAATCATGCTTAAATCAAAAAGCCCCAATTTTGCTCAAGAACCCTAAATTCGTTTTATGCACAAATGGCTCAAGATACCATTGTTGAGTTTCAATCAAGTCCCAAGAATCATAAATCATGCATAAACGAGTTGAATACATATCATATGAGGTGCGGAAAAGACTCACAATGATCGGTTGGATGCTCCGAAGATGAACCACGAACGCACTGCCTTCTCCTCTTCTGTCATGCTCACGGTAACCCACTGGTTTGGGCTTCAAGATTCGGTCATGGTGGGGTTTGGGACTCCATCTTCATCTTCGAGCTCCAGCTTCAACAATGGATTCGAAGCTCATGAAATCACTCCCTATCACCTTGATATGTCTCCATGAGTGTGCTAGCACTTTTATCTTGCAACAAGAAACTTCTTTTCTCCCTTTACTGCATTCGGTCTTGAACCAAAAAAAAAAAGGAAGGCAGCAGCCCTTGGGCGTGAGGAAGAAGAGAGAAAAAGAGGAGGGAAAGGTTTCCAAAACCTAATACCGTAAAAAGAGAGAGATAGAAATGAAATTAGAAAAAGAAAAAATGTAAAAGGTTTATTTATATTTTCCAAAAATTAAATAAGTCATTTACCATTTTCAATTTCAAAAGCAAAGCATTTAATGCTTCCTTTCATCTCACATCAACTCACATCAATCACTCAAATGTCACATCACTCAAAGTGACATGTGATTTGACGCTTGATGTGACTTGAGATTTGACGCTTGATTTGACTTGCGTGCCGCACTCGAATTCGAAATGCGAATGCGCTCGCAAATAATCCTGGGCTCGGGTTCGCTAATTCCAAATTAACGAATTTTCCGTTGCGTCGTAATTAAATGATTACGCCTAGCGAAATCACTATTCACGTCGCTTAACGAATTAATTCTAAATTAATTTGTTCGCCCGAATTAAAATCTAATTTCAATTCCGCGTCGAAATATAATTTCGTTATAATATATCGAATATATTAATTTAATCGATTAATTCCAAATTAATCGTTGTCTCTCTTTAACGATATTTTATCAGAGATAAAATATCTCCGTAATTAATCCCAGATTAATTTTCTCTCTCATCGAATTAATCCCAGATTAATTAAAGTGCGAGTCATACGTCATCGGTGAATCTTCAGAACCGACCCATCAGAGATCCGGATATGTTGGCAGTAAATACGGTCGTCGGACTATCCGAACACGTAAGTACCTCGTACTACGTTTATACCGATTTACAAGACAAGGTTGGCTTCTAGCAAAGCGCCATGCCTACCCAATTCTCCAGAAATATTCTTACAGGAATATATAATCTGGTATCAAGCGTAGTATACCATAGTATTGTGTATATCGGCCCAGTATCGGAGGCACGTGCTAGGGCTGGGGCTGGATAAGTGTCTGCCCCGTCCGAAGCACATGTCGGATGTCTGGTAACTAGTCTCTATAATCGGATATGCATGACCTAGTCATAATATCCCGATGGTTGCGCAACACTTAAGAGCACTAATACCGTATCCTGCGTGACAGCATCTCCAATATGACTGAAGTGATACTTCTGTCTTGACATCACACCCAATACACTACGACTCTCTGATAAACCCAGAAGTGGTGTACCAGAACCGATTAAAGCCCTGTACCACCAAGACCAAAGTCTACCGATTATCGCAAGTATTAGCGATGCAAGTCTCAGGTTAAGACTATACACACCTACCTTGATTTCGGCCTCCCATAGACACATAGTCATAATACCAATGGGATTCCGAGGGGTCTATCCAGAGCGAAGCTGTTTCCCGTACCATCGGTGAAACACAACCTCATATCGCACTTGCATAAGTATCCAATACTTATATATATGAGAACTATGCCGTTGTGCCCTCACAACGCGTACAAGTGCAATACTAGACTATTCCACATTATCGATGTCCTATCTCGATAATACTCCGGCTATGGATATTTAATGATTAATCATTCGTGGACTGATACTGTCTCATTTCATTCTCAATCCAGGAACTAATCATAGGGACCTCTCTTCATTTATATATCTATGGTGATCTAATCACAAATGATGAGAGTGCAATTTCCTTGTTACATAGTTAATTTGTACAACAACACCGTGATCTGTACAAATAGTGACGCTATGGGTCATATTATCCAACATAAGGAGTTTCCACTCCTGAGACGTATCTCAAACTATTTCGGAACAAGTTAATTTTTGTTTATTTCTTTTTGAATTATTTAATTTGTGAATTCTCAATAAAATTGACTAAAATGGATCTTCATATGTCTAGTTGGCAAGTATTATCAACATGCATGGTAACATACGGACATGAGCTATAATTGAAAAGTTTGTAATATTCAGTGCTCTAGTTTAAATGGAGGAAGCATCTATGAAAATCATTGGAGTAAAAAAATGAGTCTGAGATCCGAGTTATTAAGTCTATAAGGGTGTTATAACACCTAGTGCCCTAAAGCCAACTGGTTTGGGAGTCACTAGCCCAAAGCTTGCTACATGGATCAAGGATGTTGCAAAATATATATATCATAAGTCTGAGTAATTAAGTCTGTAGGGTGTCTTAACACCTGGTGTCCTAAAGCCAACTGGTTTGGGAGCCACCGACCCAACACTCGCTACATAGATGGAAGATATTGTATATAAAAAAAAAAATAATCAAAGAAAAAATCAGAAAAATGAGAAAAATTATTCCATTGCTACAAAAAGGTGTGAATTCTGATAAAACTTTAGGACAAAAATATTACTCTCTTATCAACTGCACTTGTGACTGTCGTGGAAAAAATATAATAGGATATGGAGAATGGTAAATATAATAGGATAATTTACTTATTCGATAATTTAGAAAGAAATAAAACAACTAGTGACTTGGAGTAGAAGTTTCATCTGATTAGTCACTAACTTCTTTATTCTATTTTCTCTTGTATTTTTGCTTTTGTGTGCATTAGTTTTACTACATTTTTACTTTTGTAAAATGTTTGTGGGTATCATTGCTATAACCCTCACAAGACTACAACTCGTCCACTAGGGACACCTAGGGGTTTAAAGGCTTGTTGCATACGCTAAATGCAATTGTGATCCCTACGAAATTGGCTTAGAGATGTTTATGTTATTTTATTTTGTATTTTGCTCGAGGACTAGCAAATGTTAGGTTTGGGGGTGTGATGAGTGGTAAATCTATCACTATTTCCCAATCATTTAACCTAATATTTTGTATAGTTTCTTGAGTTTTGCGAATATTTTGATGTGTTTTGTGTTATTTTGTAGATAAATAAAGTTTCAGGACTCTCTGGAGGTGATTTGGGGCCAAAACAGTGAAAAAGAACACAAAAGGGCATTTTAGTCATTTGGCACGTCGCGACGCCTAACGTGCACCGATCCATGCTAACATGCGCCGGGGACACATATCAAAATTTGAGAAGTTTGACTTTGCTAACATGCGCCAGACTTTGCTAACGTGCGCCGTGCCATGTGTCAACATCACAGTCGATCTACTAACATGCGCCGTACCATGTGTCATCATCATGTGGTGCCGACAATCACCATCGTCACGTGTCGACACATGCCTTCCCGCGTGTCAGCCACATCATCATCCACGTCAGCAGAAGACCGAGTCAACATGCCATGTCATCGCCACATCATCATCAGCCAATCACAGCGTGCCACATGTCGCAATTCTATGGTGCCGACAATCACTTTCGCCACGTGTCGCCACGTCAGTGCCACATCATCGCCACATCAACACCACGTCAGCTCAATTATTGACTCAATTATCCGAATTGCCACGTGGCATATGAGAATCTGAAATGGACCAATCATGTGTTGACACGCCAGCGCGTCGCGACGTAAGAAGAAACGTGCGCGTTGCGATGCGTGGCACTTATTGACGCCTATAAACAGAGCTCGAAATTTCTGTTTCAGATGTACCTTCCTCTCTGAATTCTCTGATGTAAATAGGGAGTTTTCTATCTAGTTTCTTTTAAATTTCAGTTTTGTAATTAATTTTAATTACGTTCTGTAATAATAGTAATTTATTTTCTTTACTTTTACAGTTTTTACTATTCAACATGAGGAGGTAACTTCCCCCTGCTATGGTGAAAGGTAAACTTTTATTACTGATATTAAGATTAATCTCCTTTAAATATAATATATTCACTATTTAAAATTTGACTTAATGAGGATACCGCTATATTGGTTGGTTGGTAATTCATTTTAAACTGGTTTAAATCTGACTAAGCAAGGATACCGCCAGATTGGTCGGTTGGTAATTAAATTTTCTTACCGCCTATATAGCAGGTTTATTTTGGTTCCGCCTTTATGGCTGGTTGGACTTAATTTGACTTAATCAGGTTACCGCCTATTTGGCTGGTTGGTAAAATAATCACAAGTTAATTATATATTAAGGGAGATATCTAAATAGTAAATAGTAAAGTTGATCCTTTTACCTTAGCATTTTATTTTATTGTAATTTACTTTTAAGCTTTTACTTACCGCAATCACTTTTCAGCATTTTTACTTTATGTCTTTTACTTTTAAGTTTTTATTAGCCCTAGTTATGTGTCGTAACTAAGTTAATTATCTGGGGTTGTGATGAATTCTAATATCACCGGTTTATAAGGGGTTATTTTATAGTTTGGGTAATTTAAAGGTTTACTTATTAAGTCTTAAGCTTAATGCATCTTGTTAATTGGCCACTAATAAGATTGATCTGGTAAATCTAAAATAAACTTGACAAAGGAATTTTAGGTTTCAGCCTTAGACTTAATAGCCCACGATCTTCCTTAAGGATAGATAACCCTTTAATAGATTTCCTTACAAGATAGACATATACATGTCGGGCGGGGATAGCCATAATTGGAACTTAATCTTAATGAATCCAGGTAATTTGGTTGACATAGACATATGGTTCAATTGGGTTATACTGGGTATTTACGTCTGACCATCGACAGAGGCTTTCGCATAATTTAGTGTTCCAGGTTAGTAAACCGATTTATTACACAACCATGAAATAACCACTTCATATTTTAAAAGATATTAGAAAGATTCACAACCCTAGATAGTTTCCTAATATTGAATTTTCTTAAACCTACTTTCGTGCAATTTTATTTACTTGTTTTTAAATTTAGAATCATCACCATTTCAAATCAATCGATCAACCTGTTAAATACTAGTAATCATTTGACTTCATAAAATTAATAGATTAGGTATTAAGTCCTTGTGGTATCGATACTTTTTATACTACTTGAACGATACGTGCGCTTGTGTTACACGGCCGTCGGGAGTACGGAATAGCTCACGGAGAAACTAAACCAGAGGACAAAATGGAGTCCCCACCCGGTGTGAACTGGGAAAATGGTTTAAGGCCGCACTCACCCCTCGCAAGGGAAGACCTCAAACCATTGGGTTCGGAATGGTCCCTTACTTATGCCACTTGTAATGATATGATTTTTGCAATAAATTAACCGAATCTATGCGACATATATTCTCAAGGGTAACTAAGATCTAGTTCGCATTCATCAAAGTAAATCCTATGTCTAAGTTTGCATGGTTTGAAAGTAAGTCATTATAACAACAAGCATACAATATCACGCAATGAGCATGTTGAATCATCAAACACACAAAGGACAAATAAATAATCACTTAAACATAAACGTAAACTAAATTCCTAATGCGAAAAGCAAATCATTAAATCATGCATAAAGAAATAACATAATCATGCTTAAAAAATAATAACATACTAGACTAAATCATGCTAAATAAATAAATAATCTACTAGACTAAATGATGCTCGAATACAAGGTTGGATGAAATGGAATACATGTGTCCCTCAAGTGGTACGTGGCATTGTATCCCGAGTGCAAACCGCAATACCGTCCATTCACATTCGGCTACGGAATTTACGTCTGAGTTTCCATCCAATATACCACAAGAGAGAACACATATTCCATTCATCCAAAGGTCACAACATGCATCAACAAACGACTCTCATGCGAAGAAAATAAATGAAATAATCAAAAGATGAATGAAAATAAATAAGGAAGGTGCCCTCAGGTCTAACCTTTTATGTCGCCTTTTGGAAGTGCGTTACACGGTCGTCGGAAGGGTTAATGCTTCGCAACTCCTCCGGTTCACCGGTTCGTTATTTTCCTTTGCTGTCTTGCTATTTTGGACTGCTGTTTTCACTGTTTTTGCTGTTTTTGCGGTGGTTTTAATGTGCAGTTTTTTTGGTAATAAATGGAGATTTAAAGTGTAGTTTTTTTTTTGTGATTTTTGAGGTGTTTTGGAGTGCAGTTTTTTGTGGTTTAAGGGTGCAGTTTGGGGCTGTTTTGGCGTGAACGGGGGCTGTTTTGGCGTGGATATAGGGCTGTTTGGGCTGCTATTTTGTGGTATTTTGGGGCTGATTTTGTGGACTGTTTTGAGGCTGTTTGGAGGGTGATTTGGGGGCTGTTTTTTTGTTTTTATTTTGCGCAATGGGGGAAATTTAGAGGCTTGGGCGTGAAGAGCTAGCTAGACATTTTTTGGTTGTTGGGTTCACAGCAAAGAGGGACTTTCTTGGAGGTTATGGGCGTGAATGAGCTAAGTTGTTTTCCTTTGTGCTTTCGTGAGAATGAGCTAGGGTCTTGGATGTGTGGTGAAGGCTTCTTTTTATAGGCAAACGGATGGGGGCTTTCCTTGTTTGAGAAGGAGAAGGATTTGTGCATTAAATGAATATCTTTTAAATTAGTATGTGATAAGGAAAATCTTTTAATTAGGGAAGTGATTTGATTTAATTTGATTTATTCTTTTTTAGTTAGGGATATGATTTGGTTTAATTAGGCAAGAGATCTACGGGATTTCTTTAATTTAGGAAGGGGATTTGGATTGATTTATGAATGTGTTTAATGTGATTTTTGTTATTTAGGGTGGCTATGGGCGTGTGGCTTAGGGTGATTTGGGCGTGAGTTTCTTTGTCTTTGTGGGCTTGGGTGTTTGGTTTGGTGTATGTGTGGGATTTGTGTGTGTCTTAAAACGGAGGTCCAACAAGCGAACCCGCAGCTACTCCAGCGAATTAAATCCAACAATGTGTCAATTCTTGACTATTTCCTTCTGACGTCTGTTTTCCGCGGCTTCCATAATTAAAGAGGCAGTGTCTCCATACGAGACTCATCATCGGGACTTATATGCAAAAATGCAGTGCCTACAACTATACTTGTGCGCGTTATGGAAGCTTAACGATATAGTTCTCATATATTTAAGTGTTGGATACTTATACAAGTGTGATAGGAGGTTCTGTTAGCCATTGGACCGGGAAAAACACTTTGGATAGACCCATCGGAATCCCATTGGTAGTATGACTATGTGTCTATGGGAATATGAATCAAGGTAGGTGTATGTGGTCTTAACTTGAGACTTGCATCGCTAATACTTGCGACAATCAGTATACTTTGGTTTTGGTCGTTCATAGCTTTAACAGGAGCTTTAACAGGTTCTGTGTACGCCTCTTCTGGGTATACTGAGAATCATAGTGTATTGGGTGTGATGTCAAGATGGAAGTATCACTTCAGTCATATGGAGACGATGATCACGTAGGGATACATAACAAGTACTCTTAAATGCCGCAGCTATCGGGATAGTATGACTAGATCATGATTATCCGATTACAGAGACTAATTGCTTGTGATCCAATATCTGCTTCGTACGGGGCAGACACAATTCCAGCCCTAGGCCTAACATGTGACATCTGATACTGGATTGTATTACGCAATACATTGTATACTACGCCTGATACAGATTATATATTCTTCGTTGAATATTTATGTAGAAGCCAACCATGTCTTGTAAATCGGTATGAACGTGGTACCGGGTACGCACGTGTTCGGATAGTCCGATGACCGAATTTACTGCCAACATATCTAGGGATCTCTTGGGTCGCTTCCCAAAGATTCACCGATGACATTTGACTATGAGAGAGAAAATTAATCTGGGATTAATTATGAGAGAGAAAATTAATCTGGGATTAATTATGAGAGAAAGAATTAATCTGGGATTAATTATGAGAGAGAAAATTAATCTGGGATTAATTATGAGAGAAAGAATTAATCTGGGATTAATTGCGGTAAGAATTTATCTGGGATTAAATTCATCTAGAAGAGATAACGCGATTAATTTGGAATTAATCGGAAAAATAAATTTAATAGTTAAATTGGATTTTAATATTTAATTTATTTAATTGGGCTAAAATAATATATTGGATATATTAATTGAAATTGGATTTCAATAAGGAATTAAAATTGGACTTTAATTCAAGCGAACGAATTAATTTGGAATTAATTCGTAAGCGACATTCGTAATAATTTCGCTAGGCATTATTATTTAATTAAATTGGATTTAATTAAGTCGCGACGGAAAATTCATTTAATCGGATTAAACGAACCCATGCCCAAAGTGTGTCGTACAAACCAACTTGAATTTGGAATTCAAAATTGGGTGGGACCCACAACTCACATCACATGTCTAATTGTGATGGTGGTAGTTGGGAATAGTAATTGGATTATTTAAACCAACAACCAACAACCAAGTCAAAACAACTATTCATCATATCTCTTTCTTCTCACTTGGGCGTGAACTTGATCCCTCTCTTCTTGAATTTTTGTTGCAAAATTTCAACTTTCTAGCACATGGAGAGTCAAAAGAAGGTGATATGGAAACTCACCCTTGGGTTTGAAACTCAACATTAAGCTTGGAGCTTCCTACATCCGTTGGAAATTTCAAATTCCATAACCGATCAATCTAAGTTTTTTCGGCATACTTTCTTGATAAATTCACACACAAATCATGATTTAGAGATCCTTGGCATGTCTATGACACTAAAAATGGTATCTGAGCGAGATCTAAGCATGATTTGAATCTAGGGTTTATGGACTTTAATTTGGGATCTTTTGCTTGGAGCATGATTTGTCTAAATTGATTGTTTGGTTGTGTTAGTATGATGATGAAGGTTGGGAAGCTTACTTGAACCGAAGACTCCACCAGTCCTCCCTCCAATCTACAAGATTTTCTCGAACTCAGCAAGCTCTTCCACATTCCAAAGAGCCACCCAAGTGTGTGGCCTCCAAAGATGCACACAACAAAGCCAAAACTCAACGGCAAGACTACGCCTTGAGTGCACAAGTATTTTGCCCTTGGTGCTAGCCTAGGCAAATACCTCAAAACTTTTAACTTGAGGTTCCTCTAGACAATAAGACTTAAGGATCCTCTCAATCAGTGGCTTACTCTTATACTTTAGAGTTGCTGAATTATATAAACCCAAGATATGAAAGGTTTGGTCGAAAAATTTGGGAAGAATTCTTTGGGTTTATATAGTGCTCCAAAGACAACAAAATTAATTAAGAATCTGATGTGGGATAAAAGCTAATTTAATCTTAGCCATTGGATCTTAATTTAGTGGTTTAATGAGATTATAAAACCCTAATAAGAGTTTGGGCCGAATTGGAATTCAAAACAAATAAAAAAAATAAATATAAAAAAGTTTACTATTCATGTGAATAGTAATTTTTTTTTTAATCTATTTATTCCAATTCCCAAAGTGCCCCTATTGTCATTCACCAATCCCTAAGCCACTATGGAACCTCATAAATGATATGTTCAATAATTAAACACATTGAACCATTTATGAACAATTGCTACAGCAATCATATATGCTGTTAAATATGTACTGTGCACTGTTAACCATTGATTTCGACTTTGTTGTGTGTGACCTTTTGGGTTCCCCTCAAGTTGGACATAAAATGAATCGTGATAATTTAATCGAACATAAAGTATCCTCCGATCAGATGGTCGTTCGATTTCAATGACCAAGGTTGACATCTAGCAACATGCCAAGGCCCCCAAATGAGAAGGAAAGATATATATACCCATTCTGTATGCGATTTACATATGATACGGTCCCTCGCCTCAGTGTAACCCAACCTATTGACCTAGGGTTTGGAAAGTGTCTACCCATATGGTCAAATGTATGATGTTGATAGTGTCATGAATCGTGCTAACCCAGAATCTCACATGATTCTTTTGCTGTTGCCACAATCTCAAGCACTGATCACACATATCAACCCGCGAACTGGAATACTACTTTTTATAAGAAAATATTATCTGAGAGAGTGGCGATTCTCTGTTGTATCTTTACAAACTTCATGTGTTTCAACAAATGACCCAATCATACTATTATGACCGGATCTTTTGAACCGGGGAAGGAGAATGTCAAATTTATTTGATCCACACATAAGATTGTAAACACCTCAAGTCTAAGGACTAGTCATATAATCGATACATGACAGTTCTCACTTACACATGGGATAAACACTCTATATGAAAAATTTTGGCGGTCAGTTCGATAGACACGAGCAACTCATGCATCCATGTGATACACCAAGCGGACGGATCTCCGCTAGTAGCCTATGAGATCGGCTACCCCACTTAAGGGCGGATCATATCATCATGCTAGTCTTTCCGCTTTGTGAACTCCCAGATTATTCACAAAACTATGACTATGAACATTTAAGAGTTATGATTTTCATAAGGCGTGGAAGCCATCGTCTTATTACTCCAAGGGCTTTATTACAGTGTTGATGATTCATATAAGTTATGTAAGACACGTATAATAAAGATTGCCATTTTATTAATTAATGAAAATATTACAAATACATGTACATATAGCCCATCCACAAGTTGGGTATAGGGCATATCCCTAACAATCTCCCACTTGCACTATAGCCAACTAGTATGAACCTGGACACCATACTCTCGGGTGTGCCTAACATGCTTTTGTTGAGTCAGCCCTTTAGTAAGAGAATCTGTAAGATTATCTTCTGTGG
Organism: Zanthoxylum bungeanum; assembly: GCA_019454045.1. Taxonomy (NCBI): domain Eukaryota; kingdom Viridiplantae; phylum Streptophyta; class Magnoliopsida; order Sapindales; family Rutaceae; genus Zanthoxylum; species Zanthoxylum bungeanum. The sequence continues at coordinate 12,969 of SKCR01032403.1, forward strand.
GTATTTACTCTATAATAACTTCTTTTCTCTCAACAATCTTCCTGGTGAGATGAAATCGCCTGAGTACATGCTTGGATTTCTGGTGGGACCTTGGTTCCTTTTATTGAGTAATGGCGCTCGTGTTGTCACAGTACATCGTGATGCCATTCTTTATCGTAGGAAGCATTTCATGTTCCAGGAGGAACTTCTTTATCCAGACTGCTTATTTAGCTGCCTCAGATACTGCAATATACTCGGCTTCGGTGGTGGAGTCTGCTGTAGTTGACTGCTTTGAGCTTTTCCAATTGAAAACACCGCCATTCAAAGTAAACAGATATCCTGCTTGTGATCTGTTGTCATCCCCGTCGGTCTGAAAGCTCGCATCACAGTAACCAATGAATTTCATCTCAGAACAGTCTCTGTATGTCAAAAACACATCCTTAGTTCTTCTTAGATACTTGAGGATTGTTTTGACAGCTGTCCAGTGTTGCTTACCAGGATTTGCCTGATACCTGCTCGTTATGCTAAGAGCATAAGAGACATAAGGTCTTATATATAGCATGGCGTACATGATTGATCATATTGCTGAAGCATAAGGGATCCTACTCATACGCTCTCTATCTGAAAGAGTATGTGGACATTGCTCCTTAGATAATTTGATTCCATGACAAGTAGGTAAATTACCTCTTTTGGAATCTTCAATTGTGAATCTTTTCAAAACTTTATCTATGTACGTAGATTGAGAAAGTCCTAACAACCTCTTAAATCTATCACGGTAGATCTTAATGCCGAGGAATTAGGCTGCTTCTCCCAAATCTTTCATGGAGAAATTCTAAGATAACCATTGCTTGGTGGCTTGCATCGTGGGAATATCATTCCCGATGATTAATGTGTCATCGACATATAATACAAGAAATACAACATCACTCCCATTATTTTTCCTGTAAACACAAGGCTCGTCTACATTTTTGATGAAGTCAAATTCTTTGATTGTCTAATAAAATCGTATATTCCAACTTCTTGAGGCTTGCTTGAGTCCATAAATGGATCGTTTAAGCTTGCATACTTTATTATGATCATCCTTAGATGCAAACCCCTCGGGTTGTGTCATATAGACTTCCTCTACAAGGTTCCCATTAAGGAAAGTTGTTTTGACATCCATCTGCCAAATCTCATAATCAAAGTGTGCAGCTAGTGCCAGTAAAATTCGAATGGACTTTATCATTGCAACAAGCGAGAAGGTTTCCTCATAGTCAATTACTTGGATTTGTCTATAACCTTTTGCCACCAATCTAGCCTTATAGGTTTGGATGTTGCCTTCTGCATCAGTTTTACGCTTGTAAATCCACTTGCAGCCTATGGGTTTTATCCCTTCAGGTGGATCTACCAAGTCCCAGACTTGATTCTGATACATAGAGTCTATTTCAGATTTCATGGCCTCAAGCCATTTGATTGAATCAATGTCACGCATTGCTTCGTCATAACTAGTGGGATCGTCATTATCAATGACCTGATCTTGTTCCTCGTCAATATGGAAACCATATCTTTTAGGCTCATGTCTTTCCCTACCAGACCTTCTGAGTTCATAACCTTGTGGTTGTTCCGTTGCTGCCCTTTTGAGGTGCCTGGGTTTAGTTCTATGTTAGTTTGTTCTTCTCGTACCTTATCGAGGTCAAGTCTACTCCCACTATATTTCTTGATAAGGAATTCATTCTCTAGAAATTTAGCATTTCGTGAGACAAATGTTCTTTGTTCATTTAGGACGTAGAACACGTATGCTCTTGAGTTCAAGGCATATCCTACAGACTTAGATTTAACTACCCTATCATCCAATTTGTTAGTTTGTGTGAGCTTGAAATATGCGTCACATCCCCAAACTCTTAGATAACTAAGACTAGGACGTTTCCCAGACCATAACTCATATGGTGTTTGACTAACAGTCTTGGAAGGAACTTGGTTTAGTAGTAGTGTTGCAGTTTCTAAAGCAAGACATCAAAATGAAAGAGGTAGATTCGTGTCTGGCATCATTGATCGAACCATATCTAATAATGTCTGATTTCTCCTTTCGGAGACCCCATTACGCTGTGGAGTTCCCGGAGGAGTCCACTGGGAAACAATGCCATTTTCTCTCAAGTAATCTTGAAATTCGTTGCTTAAGTATTCACCACCTTGGTCAGACCTTAGTGACTTAATTCTTTTATTAAGCTGGTTTTCTACTTCAGCTTTGAAGTCTTTGAATTTCTCAAAGGCTTCAGATTTGTACCACATAAGGTACACATACCTATATCACGAGTGATCATCGATAAATGTAATGAAGTATGAGAATCCACCTCTAGCGGTGTATGAGTTCTAATGTCTCTGTTGCACGATGTCTTTTACATTTGAAGGGTAATTTGGTCATTTTACCAAGTAAACAAGACTCACAAGTTCCATAAGGTTCATATTTGAAGGGTCTGAAATACTCATCCTTATGTAGCTTAGTTAATCTTGTGTCATTGATATGACCTAAGCGATTGTGCCATAGAAGTGATTCATTGAGATTATTCGAGTTAATGTTGTATATATTAGAGGTTGAACATTCTTTGTTAGTTTGTAAGACTTAGATACCATTATTCAAAATACCATCTCCATATTTTATTTCATTGAAATAAATAGAAAATTCATTACAACTTATTAGGCATGAAAAGCCTTTATTATATAAAGAAGAAATTGAAATGATGTTCTTTACTAGAGAAGGTACATAAACACAATCTTCTAAGTCTAAAACTAAACCATTCGAAAAAACTAATGAATAAGTCCCCACGCACAATGTAGCCAGTTTTTATCCATTACCCATGCGTAAGTCAACCTCCCAATGACGGAGTCTCCTACTGTTTCTCAGGCCCTGCACATTGTTACACAAGTGAGTCCCACAACCGGTGTCAAGCACCCAAGTAGAAGGTTCATATTTTTTAGAATATAGTTCAATCATATACAACATACCTGAAGCTTCTTGGCCTCTTGGGCTTCCCTAGCTTCCTTGGCTTTCAAGGATCTCCAGTCTTTCTTCCAATGACCCTTCTTTCAACAAAAGAAACATTTCCTCTTTCCCTTTTTCTTCTCCACCATACCATTGGGCTTTAGGTGATCTGGAGCATTGGCCTTGCCCTGATTTTTCTTTGGGCCTCGTGGCTTCAGGTCCGTACCCGTAAGCATGATAGAGGTTTTAAGCTCCGGTTTCAAGTCCTTCTCTACTTGCTTTATCAGATTGTGCAATTCTGCTAAAGTAGCTTCTTTATTAGACAGTTGAAACTGCATAATAAAGTTAGAGAATTCTTTTGGTAAGGACTGAAGAATTAGATCCTGACATATCTCATGATCCATGTTGAACCCGAGGTTGGCCAATTTTTCAATGTGGCCAATCATCTTAAGCACATGTCCACTTACAGATCCTTCCTTATACCTTGTTTGGAATAAGACACATGACACTTGGAATCTCACGATATGAAAGGAAGTTGCATACAACTCCTTCAAGTGAAAGATGATGGTTTGAGCATCCATATCTTCGTGAGCTTTCTGAAGTTCGTCCGACATAGAGCCAAGTATTATGTAAACAGCTTGCTCATCATCATCAACGTGTTGGGTTTCTAGGTTAGTCCCAATGTCGATTTCAAGCAAGAAACATGCGTGAATACAACAATGAAAAATGGCGAAATCATACTTACATTGATCGGATTTGGCGATACGTTGAACACAAAAATCTTCAAGCTTTCCTCCAAGGTGGCTCACGGCATTTGCTCCATTTTGTGCTCCAAAAATTCGGCCATGGTGATCCTCCAAGCTCCAAGCTTTATATGATGATTCCATGCTCACAAGTTGGTTTCCCTATCACATTGGATGACCCTTCATGTGCTAGGATTGGCAAGATTTGCCACAAATCTTCCATTTTTCTTTCTTAGTGCTCTCGGTTTTGAAGAACAAAAAGAAGAGAAATGGCCTCTTGGCCGAATGCAAAGAGAGGAGAGAATGAGAGAATGTGTTTTGTTTGTTAGTTAATTGATTTCCAAAATCAAAAAACATATACCAAATTTTGAATTTCCAAAAGTCAAAAAGGTACAAGCATTAAAGCTATCCAACTACCACCATCAATCACAAGTTACAAGTTGTCACATCACTCAAAGTGACTAGACATCACATCAATCAAAGTTACTAATGATTTGACGCTTGATGTGACTTGTGGGCCACACTTGAATTCGAAATGCGAGTGCTCCCGCAAACACTCCCGGGCTCGGGTTCGCTAATTCCGAATTAACGAATTTTCCCTTGCGACATAATTAAATAATTATGCCTAGCAAAATTACTATTCACGTCGCTGACGAATTAATTCTAAATTAATTCGTTCGCCCGAATTAAAATCTAATTTTAATTCCGCGTCGAAATCCAATTTCGTATAATTTATCGAATATATTATTTTATCGATTAATTCCAAATTAATCGTTCTCTCTCTTTAAATAATATTTTATCCCAGATAAAATATCTCCATAATTAATCCCAGATTAATTTTCTCTCTCTACTAATTAATCTCAGATTAATAAAGTGCGAGTCATACGTCATCGGTGAATCTTCGGGAAGCGACCCATGAGATCCCCGAATATGTTGGCAGTAAATCCAGTCGTCAGACTATCCGAACACGTACGTACCTAGTACTACATTTTTACCGATTTACAAGTCATGGTTGGCTTCTAGCAAAGCACCGTGCCTACCCAATTCTCCAGAAATATTCTTACTGGAATATGTGATCTATATCAGGCGTAGTATACGTAGTATTATGTATTAAGATCCAGTATCGGATGTCACGTGCAAGGCTTGGGGCAGGAATTGTGTCTGTCTCGTACGAAGCACATATCGAATCTTTGGTAACTAGTCTCTATAATCGGATAATCATGACCTAGACATATTATCCCGATGAGTGCAGTACATAAGAGCACCAGTTCCGTATCCTACGTGATCATCATCTCCACTATGACTGGAGTGATACTTCCGTCTTGACATCACACCCAATACACTACGATTCTCAATATACCCAGAAGAGGCGTACAAAGAACCTGTTAAAGCCCTGGACGACCAAAACCAAAGTATATTGATTGTCGCAAGTATTAGCGGTGCAAGTCTCAAGTTAAGACCAAATACACCTACCCTGATTCAGACTTCCATAGACACATAGTCATACTACCAATGGAATTACGAGGTGTCTATCCAGAGCGAAGCTGTTTCCGTACCATTGGTAAACACAACCTCCTATTACACTTGCATGAGTATCCAATACCCAAATATATGAGAACTATGCCGTTATGCTCCCACAACGCGCACAAGTGTAATACTAGTCTATTCCGCATTATCGATGTCCAATCTTGATAATACTCCGACTATGGATGTTTTAATGATTAAACCTTCATGGATTGATACTGTCTCATATCTTATCAATCCGAAACTAATCATATGGACTTTTATCATTTATATATCCCGGTAATCTAATTACAAATGATAAAAGAGCAATTTCCTTTGTCACATAGTTAATTTGTACAACAGTACCATGTTCTGTACAAATAGTGATGCTATGGGTCATAATTGTCCAACACAACGTGTTTCTTCCAAGCATCGAATGTATTTTGGTCATCATCTTCTGCGGGTTCAGGGGGAAACGGTCTTTCAAGAACATAGAAAATTTTTTCGTGTCGTATGAAAATTTTAAGATTTCTAAACCAGTCATTGTAGTTGTCCTCTTTGAGCTTATGCTCATCAAGGATGGAACGAAGTGATACTCTGTTTTCTATTTGAATGTTTTTGAAATATTTTAACCCACCTGTTAAGAGAGAATGTTAAAATTAGGAATGTGTTTTTCATTAATGTTTCATAATAACATGGCTTTTAATATTATGAATTTGCTCCCACTCAATTGTTTTAAAATTTTAAGCAAATCGCATCAACCCCAATATGATGGATTTGTTATCGGTAAGGATCCCATTATCATCATTTCATAACTCCGACTAGGGCCGGTCGTTATAAAATACAATAATAATTAGGTAGGTTCCCAACCAATCTATGATATATATCACAATTCCTTGATCATTGGGTTGGGCAATCAAACATGTCATAACTTATGCTAGTCCTCGTGGACACCCAATCTTTGCCACTAAGTTATAAGACCACGCCTAAGGGTCGCTGCGTCTTATGACTCAGAAAAGTCAAACCATTGTCAATAGTACGATTGAAGGAAATTAATATTGGTCAGTCTGGTAAAACCTAGTCCTGCCAATACGGTTTAAGCCCTTTGGGTCAATACTTTACAATGGGAGGCAAATTTTATACTTAAAATTAATTGAAGATTTTAGCAAGTTTAAGTGAATAACTGTCAAATGGATTCCTCCATTGAAAATTCCCTAGAGGGAGGGTGGAGCGAACTCTCTTAAATACCCTTACCTCTTAGGCTCTTATCGCCTTGGTGACAGGAATAAACAATAGATCCTCCAAATTAGTCCAACACTTTAAATATGCTTTAAGGTAGGCTTTGAGTAAATGATTATCTAGATGTCTTCACAGCTTTTCCTTTTGGCTATAAAAGGGTAGTGAGTGAAGGAAGACACCAAATCATTATCTAACTATAGTAATACCTTTGGTTAAATTAATATTATTTTTGAAAGTTTTATTAACCTTGGTCCCACCCCACTTGTATCTTTTATAATGTCTTTTATTATAAACAAGTGATTTATATTTATTAGCCTTAAAGGTAATAAATCTCTAAGTTCATCACATAATAGTTACTTAGCTAAGGGATATGCAATACACTCTCTATTTCTTAGAAAGTCTCTAGATGCTTGCACCCTAAAATAATCATGCCAATTCTAATCATACATAGAATCATCAAGCGTATGAGTTTTAATATGTTGGAATTATTTTAGGCATTAAATAACTTTGATTAATATTTAATTACGATATTGCATTTTATTTTATTCAAATAAATTTACTATTCACGTTTTTCTGTAGATGCGTGAAATTAAAATACAATTTCACAATTCAAATCTTAACCAAATCATGCAAAAATTGTGCCTAAAATTAAGTTCAGGGTTTTAGCTTTCCAAAGAGCTTTTAAACACCCAATTTCGAGTTCAAATGAGTGAGAACTAGTCAAAACAAAAACGGCGCGTTGATACCACTGTTGGGAAGCGGCGCGACGTGTGAGCAGCAGAAAAATAAATAATTAAAATTATGATGTCGCTTTCCCTTTGCCCAAGACCCATTTGTTTTCATTATTCTACAAGCCTATAAATGTTACTATATATTCTAAACATAAAACTCATAAAACATGCAAAGAACATAAACATAAACATGTTAACTATCATAAGAACTCTAAATAAAATAAAGAAAGAAAAAGACTTACTTGAACCGAAGACTCCTCCAGTCCTCCCTCCAATCTACAAGATTTTCTCGAACTCAACAAGCTCTTCCACGTTCCAAAGAGCCACCTAAGTGTGTGGCCTCCAAAGATACACACACCAAAGCCAAAACTCAACGGCAAGACTACGCCTTGAGTGCACTGGTATTTTGCCATTGGTGCTAGCCTAGGCAAATACCTCAAAACTTTTAACTTGAGTTTCCTCTAGTCAGGGGAAACGGTCTTTCAAGAACATAGAAAATTTTTTCGTGTCGTATGAAAATTTTAAGATTTCTAAACCAGTCATTGTAGTTGTCCTCTTTGAGCTTATGCTCATCAAGGATGGAACGAAGTGATGATACTCTGTTTTCTATTTGAATGTTTTTGAAATATTTTAACCCACCTGTTAAGAGAGAATGTTAAAATTAGGAATGTGTTTTTCATTAATGTTTCATAATAACATGGCTTTTAATACTATGAATTTGCTCCTACTCATTGTTTTTAAAATTTTAAGCAAATCGCATCAACCCCAATATGATGGATTTGTTATCGGTAAGGATCCCATTATCATCATTTCATAACTCTGACTAGGGCCGGTCGTTATAATATACAATAATTAGGTAGGTTCCCAACCAATTTATGATATATATCACAATTCCTTGATCATTGGGTTGGGCAATCAAACATGTCATAACTTATGCTAGTCCTCGTGGACACCCAATCTTTGCCACTAAGTTATAAGACCACGCCTAAGGGTCGCTGCGTCTTATGACTCAGAAAAGTCAAACCATTGTCAATAGTACGATTGAAGGATAAATTAATATTGGTCAGTCTGGTAAAACCTAGTCCTGCCAATACGGTTTAAGCCCTTTGGGTCAATACTTTACAATGGGAGGCAAATTTTATACTTAAATTATTATTGAAGATTTTAGCAAGTTTAAGTGAATAACTGTCAAATGGATTCCTCCATTGAAAATTCCCTAGAGGGAGGGTGGAGCGAACTCTCTTAAATACCCTTACCTCTTAGGCTCTTATCGCCTTGGTGACAGGAATAAACAATAGATCCTCCAAATTAGTCCAACACTTTAAATATGCTTTAAGGTAGGCTTTGAGTAAATGATTATCTATATGTCTTCACAGCTTTTCCTTTTGGCTATAAAAGGGTAGTGAGTGAAGGAAGACACCAAATCATTATCTAACTATAGTAATACCTTTGGTTAAATTAATATTATTTTTGAAAGTTTTATTAACTCCTTGGTCCCACCCCACTTGTATCTTTTATAATGTCTTTTATTATAAACAAGTGATTTATATTTATTAGCCTTAAAGGTAATAAATCTCT
>SKCR01032404.1:0-21624 GCA_019454045.1 Zanthoxylum bungeanum
TCATCTGACACGTGACACTCGTTTAGGATCGGTCAAATGAGAGGTCGACACGTGGCAACATGTGATTCGCCAATGATTCGGTCCAATAGAGAAGTGACACGTGGCATGCGTTTTGCTTCGGTCCAATGGGCATGTGACACGTGGCACAGCGCATTTAAGTAGATTTCACATGGCAGCGGCGTACGTTAGCATGATCGGAGCACGTTAGCATCCGGCGCATGTTAGCAGGCCACCCAGATTTTGACACATGTCCACGGCGCAAGTTAGCAGGCGGCGCAATTTAGCCGTCGCGACGTGGGATGTCTCTGCGGCGCGACGCTGGTTTTTTCCAAAAATGCCTTTTTGTCCCTTTTTGTCTATTTTGGCCCCAAATTGCCTCCAATGCTTTCCAAACTTTATTTATCTGCAAAATAACACAAAACACATCAAAACGTTCACAAAACTCAAGAAACTATACAAAATATTAGGTTAAATGAGTGGGAAATAGTGATAGATTTACCACTCATCACCCTCCAAGCAAGATTCCTTTCCCCTCAAAAACTTCTTTCAAGCATATCCAATAGCCATTGAGCACCTCGAATAGATAGAGAGTTCCCTGAACAACCAAGGACAACCACAAGGCGGAAGAGGCAAGAAATCAAGATTAGTCTTAAGAGTTCTAATAGACTGAGATGCCAAAGAGGATGTAGAGAACTCCAGATCCCCAAACCCAGACCCAGGTGATGAGCGGAAAATATATCAATATTTACCGTCTCTTTTACTTAATATTTTGTTTACTTTCTCGGGTTTGATGAACGTTTTGATGTGTTTTAGTTTATTTTGCTGATAAAATAATATTGGGACTCAATGAAATCATTTAGGACGAAATGTGGGTCAAATAAGGGAAAACATTTGACTTGACATATTAATTTTGGAGATTGGAAACTTGAAAGGGTATTCTAACGATGTGCAGTTTTCGGAAATTCCAATTTTGCGCAACTGTCGTATTTTGGACATAACTGTTTACTCTAATATCGAATTGAGCGGATTCAAGTTCCAGATTAAAGAAGACTCAAATATCTACAACTTCGAAGAACAAAATAATTTCGAATTATGAAGATGTCATGACCGAAATTGATGAAACATCCAGAAGTGTGTTATGCATAATTATTAAAGTCATTTCAAAGCAAATAAATAAATAAATAAATAAATAAATAAAAATAGTCAAACTCCCACCAAACATGATAGCAATTAATAATGGATTTGGTGGAGCAATTAGTGGAGCAATTAATAATGGATTTGGTGGATGATTTGATGGAGACAAAATTTTGCCTATAAATACCAAGTCATTTCATTTGTAAATCATACTTTCTTCTTTGAAATTCCTTAAGAATAACTAAGAAGATTATATCTTGTTTGTTTATTTACAGCTTTCAGTAATTAATTTTTGCTTTCGCACTTTCTTTTCTTTACTTTTCAGTTTTTACTTTTCAGTTTTTACTTTCCGCAATTTACTTTTACGCATAGTACTTCCCTTTCTTTACTTTTCAGTTTTTACCTTACAAGCAATGATTGCTGGGGTAAAAGGTAAAGCTTTTATTATTGCTATTTAGATTAATCTCCCCTAATTATAATATAATAACTATTTAAAATCTGACTTAACGAGGATACCGCCATATTGGTCGGTTGGTAATTAATTATAAATTGGTTTTAACCGGACTAAGCATGGATACCACCTGATTGGTCGGTTGGTAATTAATTATTAATTTGACTTAATCATGATACTGCCTATATGACTGGTTGGTAATTATCACGCAAAGTTAATATATTATATTAAGGGAATATCTAAAATAGTAGTAAAAACGGTGGATCATTTTACCCCATATATTTTCTTTTATTGTACTTTTACTTTATTTACTTTCAGCAATTTACTTTTCAGTAATTTACTTTTCAGTAATTTACTTTTCAGCAATTTACTTTTCAGCAATTTACTTTCAGCAATTTACTTTTCAGCAATTACTTCAGCAATTTACTTTTCGGCAATTTACTTTTCAGCATTTATTTTTCAGTAATTTACTTTTCAGTATTTAATGTCCAACAATTTACTTTATGTCTTTTATTTTATTTACATTTTTACCAGCCCTAGTTATGTGTCGTAACTAAGTTAGTTATCTGGGGTTGTGATGAAGTCCAATATCATCGGTTTATAAGGGGTTAAATTATGGTTTGGGTAATATAAAGGTTTATTTATTGAGCCTTAGTCTTAATGCATCTTGTTAACTGGCCATTAATAAGATTGATTCGGTAAACTTAAAATGAACTTGGAAAAGGGATTTTAGGTTTAAGACCTTAGACTTAATAGCCCACGATCTTCATTGAGGATAAATAACCCTTTAATAGATTTCCTTATAGGATAGGAATATACCTATCGGGCGGGGGTAGCCATAATTGGAACTTAATTTTAATGAATTCAGATAACTTAATTGACATAGGAATATGATTAATTGGGTACACTGGGTGTTTGTATCTGACCATCGGAAGAGGTTTTTACATAATTTCGTGTTCCAGGTTAATACACTAATATAATACACAACCGTAAGATAACCACTTCATCTTTTAAAATGATATTGGAAAGATTCACAACCCTGGATAGTTTTATAAAATTGAATTTTTCTTCAATCTACTTTCAAGTAATTTATTTACTTGTTTTAATTTTAAAGTCACCACCCAATCAAACAATCAATCCATTAGATACTTGAAAACATTTAGCTTCATAAATTGATAACAAAACTGTGGGATCGATACTTTTTATACTACTTGGATGATACGTGCGCTTGCGTTATACGCGTGTGATTACGCACCAGTCAAGTTTTTGGTTCCATTGCCGGGGACTTATTTATCTTTCACTATTAGTTTTGGGGTTGGATACTTTACTTGTATCTAATTTCTTTTTACTTATTGTTTTTTTCTTGTGTTTCAGGTTCTCAGACTCTACATGAGACGAACCAGAAGCTTTGAACTCTGACCGCTTGACCCAGAGATTGAAAGAACCATCAGATAGTTGAGAAGGGAAAGACTAGAAGGCCAAGAAGCAATCGTTAACATGGAACCTTAACCTTTGGATGTTGCACCACCAATTCCTATTCGAGACAGAACCATTCTGGTGGTTGACGGCCTCATTTCTTGTATTGTACTTCCTCCCTTACCAGCAAATGCCTGTGATATCAAAACATGCATTTAGATGATTCAACAGTCTGTTCAGTTTGTGGGGAATGCAACTGAAGATCCTAATGCCCACATCAGCAACTTCCTGGAAGTTTGCGGCACTTTCAATTACAACAAAGCATCAGAATAAGCAATGAGACTGCGAGTTTTTCCATATTCTTTGAAAGATAGAGAAAAAGCTTGGCTAAATTCACTACCAGCAGGTTCCATCACAACCCGGAACACTCTAGCCACCAAATTCCTTGCAAAGTACTTTCCACCAGCCAGAACAGCAAAACTGAGAAATGACATCACATCCTTTGTACAACTTGACTCGGAAACTCTCTACGAAGCTTGGGAAATGTACAAAGATTTGCTCCGGAAATGTCCTCACCATGAGATTCCAAAATGGCTTCAAGTCCAAACTTTCTATAATTGACTTTCTGGATTGATGAGAACCACAATTGATGCTGCTGCTAGAGGAGCTTTGATGGCAAAAGGAGAAGATCAAGCCTGAGACTTAATCGAATAAATGGCTTACAATAATTCATTGTGGCCAATAGAAATGAGCATGACTCAACGAATTGCAGGAATTTATGAAGTTAGAGCTAACTCAGCAGTGAATACTAAGTTGGAGTAAATGTACAAAAGCCTGGAAACACTTAGCACGCAAGTTGTCAACATCGCCAGAGCCACAAGTTCACCATATAGAGGAGCACCAAAGCCAAACCAACATGAAGAAATGGTGAACTATGTCAACAATTTCAACAGACAGGGGAACAATCCATAATCCAACACTTATAACCCAGGGTGGAGGAATCATCCCAATTTTTCATGGAACAACAATTTAGGGAAAAAGAACATTCCACCACCTGGATTTCAACAGCAAAACAAAGCCAGAAGTTTGAAAAAGAACCAGAAATGAAAGAATGGATTGCAGAGATGTTCAAAAAGCAACAAGCATCATATGATGTGCTATTTTTCAAAGCCAATCTGCTTCATCAAAGCACTGGAAAATCAAATTAGACAACTGGCCAATACTCGGAGTTACAGACCGCCATGGAACATTCCTAGCAACACAGAACCAAATCCAAGGAACATGGGGAAGGAGCAATATCATGCCATCATGTTAAAAAATAGTACTGAAATCAATAAAATTTTTGGAGTCAAGGCAACTGTTGAGGACGTTCCAAAAGAAAACTGCGAAGCAGTTCCACAGATGGAGGAAAAAGAAGCAAAGGAAAAAGATCAAGAAAGGATCACTCTACCTCCACATTTTCCACAGCGTCTCTAGAAGAATAAACTAGACAAGCAGTTTTCTCGATTCTTGGAGATCTTCAAAAAGCTGCATATCAACATTCCATTTGCAGAAGCTTTGGAACAAATACCCAGCTATGTCAAATTCATGAAAGACATTCTTTCATGAAAACGAAGATTGGGAGATTACGAGACAGTAGCATTATCAGAAGAATGCACCGCTATCATCCAGATGAAGCTTCCCCCAAAGTTGAAAGATCTTGGCAGTTTCATTGTTCCTTGCACCATAGGAGAACATGACTTCAGTAAGTCTTTGTGTGATTTAGGTGCAAGTGTTAACTTGATGCCCTTTTCTATTTACAGGAAACTGCAGATTGAAGAAACAACTCCCACCTCAGTCTCTCTACAACTTGCTGATAGAATGCTCGTATTTTCGAGGGGTGTAGTTGAAGATGTGCTGGTCAAAGTTGACAAATTCATTTTCCCAGCAGATTTTATTGTCCTTGATATGGAGGAAGATGACAATGTGCCGATCATCCTCGGGAGACCATTCTTGGCTACTAGTCGAACTGTTATTGATGTACAGAAAAGATAACTAACCATGAGGTTACAGGACCAAGAAGTAACATTCAATGTTTTCAAGGCCATGAATTTCCCAGATGATGAAAAGAATGAGGAATGTTTCAGACTTGATGTGATAAATAGTACCATCCAGAACTCCAATGCAATGTAAAGATCTACTGACAAACTTAAAGCATGTCAATTGCCTGTGGAGCCGGAAGATAAAGTGTACTGCGCACTGAAGAAGCCTATTCTAGCACTACAAGCAACAGAAGAGGAACAGTTCCACCAACTCAATGAATTGGAGGAATTTCACATACAACCTTTTGAGAATGCCAAATTGTACAAAGAAAAGGCCAAGAAGAGGCATGATGAGAAGTTAGTGCGCATACAACTGGAACCAAGGCAAATGGTAGTGTTAAACAAATCAAGCTTGAAACTCTTCCCATGGAAGCCAAAATCACGGTGGTCAGGTCCATTCTTAATCACCAAGGTTTTACCCGATAAAGCCGTTGAGTTAGATGATCCCGACTCCAACAAAACATTCACGGTTAAAAACAAGCGTGTCAAGCACTACTGGGGAGAATCATTTGAGCGACAAAAAGAAAGTGTCACACTTTCAGATCGAGCCTAACGTTCGGGCAGTCATGTCTAGCTAACGACTTTAAACTTAGCGCTAGCAGGGAGGCAACCCATGCAATTTGTTATATATTCAGATTTGGTGTGTTTAAGTTTTGTGTTTTTAGTTTTTGCAGGTTAAGCCATTTCAAGATGGAAGATGCTCTCGCAAATCTTCACAAGCAATTTCCTTCTCTCCCTAAAAAATCTATGATGAAAGTTTACAAAGCTCGCTTGGAATGGATGAGACTACTGATGATCAAAGGTATTCCTACTGACATTTGTTGGATTATTGAAGCACGAGTCTGATTGGCAGGTGAGTCCTCTGACTCTTTTATTTCACATCTGCCTGGTTTAGGAAGAAGCACATTTGCTAAAAAGAGAAGAGCTAAAAGAATGTGGTTTGCTATAAATGTGCTCGCATGACATGTAATACTCGTTGTCGTTCTTTAGGAATGGTGTCTGATAACCATGAAGATAAGATTAAATTCATTAGGGATGGCTTGAGTAAGGATTCTTAGGATGATATATCTAAGACTCTTGAGACGCATCCCAGTGAATATGTGCATCATGCAATTCACATGTTATATACACAATTCCAAAAAGAAAAACAACATTTAAGTCGCGGGAATCTGACTTTAAAAGACCCTGTTTGCCAATTTATAAGAAAATTGGATGAGAAGCTTGTCCCTGACGCATAGACGTCAATCAAGTTGTTACTTTCTTGTAAATATTATATATCTTTGTCTTTTCCTAATAATTGTGATTTATTTTGTTATTTTCTTTTATTTTCTCCGATAAGATCCAGACTTTTTGACTTTTCATGATTTACTGTTTTGCTACTAATCGTAATTTGGAAGATACTAGTGCTATTATTACTCACCCTTTTTCAGGTACTATAAATTCAACTCATCATTTCACTTTTGAAGGCATCCAGAGCTGAGAAAGAAATACAAAAAATGGAAGCCACTTCAAGAAGACAAGTTATAAACATTTGTGTCTTTTGTGGTACTAGTGTTGGTAATAAGCTATAATACGTAGCGGCAGCACAAGAATTGGGTCGAGTCTTAGCTGAAAGGAATATGCACCTAGTATATGGCGGTGGCAATCTTGGACTAATGAGGATCGTTTCAAAGGCCGTACATGATGGAGGCAGTCAAGTCTTGGGAATCATCCCAAAACCTTGGCGGAGGTGAATCTTATTGGATCATCAAACGACGAGGAACTAATCGTGCCAGGTATGTCTGAACGACTGGTAGAGATGATTAATTATGCTGATGCTTTTATTGCTTTGCCAGGAGGCTTGGGCACGATGGAGGAAATTTTTACAGTACTATCTTGGGCAAACTTGAACATACACCAGAAAACGCTTGGACTGTATAATTTTGATGGATTTTATGATTTTCTTTGTGTGTTTCTTGATGATGCCCGGAGAAATGGGTTCGTGTCAATGTCTGTAAAAGAACACTCTTTACTGCCAGAACTGCCCCAGATTTAATTGACCAAATCTTAGCCTTTGAACCTCAAATTGACCATATTCTTTCCAAGATAAACTTGTCCGATAATGATCGTGGTAAGAGGCGTCGGATAAATCTGGATCTTAACCTTTAACTTTTTATTTAGATGTAGAATTTCAGCTAATCGGGTATGGTTTTCTAAACTCTTCTTCTACTATTAAGACATTGGGGAAATGTCTCATTTAGGTTTGAGGGAGGAGAATTGTTAAATTGTATCTTGTTTTACTTGTTTTATTTTTAGTCAAAAGTTTTCGAAAAAACCAAAAAATTGAAAAATTTTACAAAAACCAAAAAAATATTTTGTATTTTTATGTTTTTATTTGATTAATCAGGTGAAATTGGTGTGAGATAGTTGTGTAATGAATTTCCATTCCTGAGACGTATCTCAACCTATTTCGGAACAAGTTAATTTTTATTTATTTATTTTAAAATTATTTAATTTGTGAATTCTCCATAATACTGACTAAAATGAATCTTCATATGCTCAGTTGACAAGTATTATCAGCATACATGGTAACATACAGACATGAGCTGTAATTGAAAAGTTTGTAATATTCAGTGCTCTAGTTTAATTGGAGGAAGGATCTATAAAAAGCGATGAAGTAAAAAAAAACGTATGAGATCCGAGTTATTAAGTCTGCAAGGGTGTTTTAACACGTAGTGTCCTAAAACCAACTGGTTTGGGAGTCACTGGTCCAAAGCTCGTTACATGGATCGAAAATGTTTGCCAAAAAAAATATATATATATATCTGAAGTTTGAGTAATTAAGTCTGTAAGGGTGTCTTAACACCTAATGCCCTAAAACCAACTGGTCTGGGAGTCACTGACCCAAGGCTCGCTACATAGATGGATGATATTGTATATAAATAAAAAATAAAAAAAAATTCAGAAAAATCAAAAAAATCAAAAAAATCAAAAAAAAAAAAGAAAAAAAATTTATTACATTGCTTAAAAAATGTGTGAATTCTGATAAAAATTTAGGACAAAAATATTACTCTCTTCTCAACTACACTCGTGACTATTGTGGGAAAAATGAGTTAATTAATATTTTGTTGACTGTGTATATGGAGAATGGTAAAAATAATCAGAGAATTTACTTATTCGGTAATTTAAAAAGAAACAAAACAACTATTGACTTGGATTAGAAGTTTCATCTGTTTAGTCACTAACTTCTTTATTCTATTTTCTATTGTCTTTTTGCTTTTGTGTGTATTGGTTTTATTATCTTTTTACTTTTGTAAAACGTTTGTGGGTATCGTTGCTGTAAGCCCTCACGAGACGACAACTCGTCCACAAGGGACACCTAGGGGTTTAAAGGCTTGTTGCATATGCTAAATGCAACCGTGATCCCTACGAAAGTCGCTTAGTTTAATTTTAATCGTTTCTTGTATTTTATTTTATTGTTTTGCTCGAGGACTAGCAAAATGTTAGGTTTGGGGGTGTGATGAGCGAAAAATATATCAATATTTATCGCCTCTTTTACTTAATATTTTGTTTAGTTTCTCGGGTTGATGAACGTTTTGATGTGTTTAGTTATTTTGTAAATAAAATAATATTGGGACTCAATGAAATCATTTAGGACGAAATGTGGGTCAACTAAGGGTAAAAATTAGACTTGCCATATTAATTTTGGAGATTGGAAACTTGAAAGGGCGTTCTAACGAAGTGCAGTTTTTTCGGAAATTTCAGTTTTACGCAACTGTCGTATTTTGGGCATAAATGTTTACTCCGATATCGGATTGAGCTGATTCAAGTTCCAAATTAAAGAAGACTCAAAGCTCTACAACTTCGAAGAATAAAATAATTTCGATTTATGAAGATGTCATGACCGAAATTGATGAAACATCCAGAAGTGTGTTATGCGTAATTTTAAAGTCATTTCAAAGCAAAACAAAAAAAAATAAAATAAAATAAAAATAGTCAAACTCCCACCAAACATGATAGCAATTAATAATGGATTTGGTGGAGTAATTAGTGGAGCAATTAATAATGGATTTGGTGGATTATTGATGGAGGCAAAATTTTGCCTATAAATACCAAGCCATTTCATTTGTAAATTCATAATTTCTTCTTTGAAATTCCATAAGAATAACTAAGAAGATTGTATATGTTTATTTATTTACAGCTTTCAGTAATTAATTTCCGCTTTCGAACTTTCTTTTCTTTACTTTTCAGTTTTTACTTTCCGCAATTTATTTTTACGCACAGTACTTTCATTTCCTTACTTTTTCAGTTTTTACTTTTCAAGCAATGATGAGGTAACTCCCCATTGTTGGGGTGGTTAAAGTAAAGCTTTTATTATTGCTATTTAGATGAATAAAGGTCATAAACAGAAACAATTAGTTACCTTGCCCCATGCAATTCAATGGGGACAAGACCCTAAGTTACCTAATTTGCGACCACTTAGTGATACCAGTTAAGGAAACTGTCCTAATTGAGCCTATCTTATACCTACACTACATGAGAAATAGACTCTAGCGGGACATAAAGTACCAGAACAAGGATACCAAAACCCATTGAGGTATAAGAAGTTTGCCTTAGTCCCTACCAATATAGATATTAGAGACTGTCAGAAGCCGATGAGAGTTTATCTTAAGAAATGAGGACCTTGGAGGCTAGATTAGCCAGAAAAAGATTAAGGAAGTTTTCAAAGATGTAAATAAGAGAACCCGATATAGTCTCAAGATCCAGACAAGACATCACAAGATTTACAATACTAGTAGAAGTCCACAGGATAGATTAAACTCAGCAGAACCTACAAAGCAGCCAAAGCTAATAGAAAACCGTGGAAGTACAAAAGAATAGACCCGTAAAATTGGAGATATTTAGGAGTGAAAAAAGTATTAGTATGGGTAGTAAAACAAGATGACATAGCTGCGATTTATAGCAGAGAGCAGAGTTCTAGGAAATAGTTGGAAGAACGAATCACCATTAGCCTCAGTAGTATGATGTAGAGCCAAAAGATGGGATCTAAAAACAATAAGAAGGAAAACAGAAGAAGTGTCAAGAAGATTCAGTACGTATAGAGACATAGGTAATGTAGCTTGGAGATAGCAAGAATGGGTTAAGACTCTAACCAAGACAGTGAGCATATGCCCACCTCTCAACTTAGAGCCCAGTGAAGAGAAAGAACCAGTAAAGTATAGTAATGGATAGATTAGATGAATAGCGAGATGGTCAGACAGCCAAATCGATAAGCCCAAATGAAACATACATAAGAAGCATGAATTAAAATAGTTTGAAGCTACAAAAAGTCAAGCTAAGTCTAGAAACTATCGTTGAATTAAGAAACTCTTAAATAAGTAAAGACGTAGCAGTACGAAGGGACCAGAAATAGCGACTCTCAAGAGTATCACATTATTGAGAAAAAAGAACTAGATAAGAGTGACACCTAAACCAAAAAGATTCAGTAGAAGAGGCCTTAAGCAATTCAAGTTGATAGAATTTTCAGAAAAGTAAAGGTGTAAGGGTTTAAGGAACTACGACGAGAAAGAAATCTATGCAGCAAAGTAAACTAATTAAGGAGGATTAAAAAAAAGAGTATAGTGGTACTTTGAGAAAGAAAGTAATCATTTCAGAAGGTTTAACAATAGACACAGAATATGAATGATTGTAGAGGTGACACGAGAAAGTTTTAGAGAATATGACTATAAAGGAATTTCGCAGAAGGATTAGAGTGTTCGATAGTTGGAAATAATCAGAAGTAAGTTAAAGAAAGCGAACCAGGGAAATTTTTAGCAATAGTGCCCTAAAGGAGGAATAGAAATCAGAGATATATATATATATATAAATACACGAGAGTCCTAGGCTCATAGATAAGTAGTATGTGCAACCAGATCACCATAACCAGAAAGGCCTCAGGCAAAGTTCCCACCCTCCCAACCCTTGTAAGACAACAGTAGTAGAGATAGACCCTGAAGGTTGCCTCAAGATAGTCCCAAAAGTAAGAATATGCTTAGTGGGAAGAGACCGAAACATCAAACCTTAGATACAATACCAGAACATAATAGAAAAGCAAATAGCTCTAAGTGAGAGATATAGAAGAGAAGTAATTAGATGAAACAATGAAGAGAAGAAGTACTAGTTAAATAGTGACAAGGAAGTAGGAGAACAACGTTAAACATGACTAGGAACATATAGAAGGTGATATGCTTCGGATAATGATGAGTGGTAAATGAATCACTATTTCCCACTCATTTGATCTAATATTTTGTATAGTTTCTTGAGTTTTGTGAATATTTTGATGTGTTTTGTGTTATTTTGTAGATAAATAAAGTTTCAAGACTCTCTGGAGGTGATTTAGGGCTAAATCAGTGAAAAACGGACAAAAAGGGAAAAATTATAATTTGGCGAGTCGCGACATGAACCGCACGTCGCGATCGATAATGTGCGTCGAGCTTTGCTAACATGCGCCACATCATGCTAAAATGTGCCGTGCCACGTGTCACAATCAGAGAAGTTTGCTAACGTGTGCTCTTGCTAACGTGCGTCTTCCACGTGTCAACATCTCAACAGTTATGCTAACATGTGTCGTGCCACATGTCACCATCACATGCTGCTGACACTCATCATTGAAGACACATCATCGTTGACATCAACATGACGTCCGCGTCGTGACACAAGAAGGAATTTGAGCGTTGCGACTCGAAGCCAATAATTTGAAACTGCCACATGTCAATCGATCCGCATTCCACGCCGCATCTTCCGCCGCATTTCACGGTGCATAGCGACGCTTCAAGGTTGACGTGTCACGACGCGTGGAGCCTATCGACGTATATAAATTCAGCTCAAAATTTCAGTTTCAGATGTACCTTTCTCTCTGTAAAGTTTTGAGATAGTAAGGAGTTTGTATCTTGTTTATTTAAATTTCAGTTCTGTAATTAATTTTATTTACTTTTGTAATAGTAATTTACTTTCTTTACTTTTCAGTTTTTATTATTCAGCAATGATGAGGTAACTTCCCCCCTTGCTGAGGTAAAATGTAAAGATTTTATTACTACTATTTAGATTAATCTCCCTTAATTATAATATATAAACTATTTAAAACCTGAATTAATGAAGGATACCGCTATATTGGTCGGTTGGTAATTATTCATAAACTGGTTTTAATCTGACTAAGCATGGATACCGCCTGATTGGTCGGTTGGTAATTAATTATTAATTTCACTTAATCAGGATACCGCCTATATGGCTGGTTGATAATATCACAAAAGTTAATATATTATATTAAGGGAGATATCTAAAATAGTAGTGATAAAAGTGGATCCTTTAACCCCGACATTTTCTTTTATTGTACTTTTTACATTTTTACTTTCAGTATTTACGTTTCAGCATTTACTTTATGTCTTTTAAAATTAAGATTTCATTAGCCTTAGATATGTGTCGTAGCTAAGCCAGTTATCTGGGGTTGTGATGAATTCCAATATCACCGGTTTATAAGGGGTTATTTTATAGTTTGGGTAATTTAAAGGTATACTTATTAATTCTTAAGCTTAATGCGTCTTGTTAATTAACCACTAATAAGATTGATCTGGTAAACTTAAAATAAACTTGACAAAGGAATTTTAGGTTTCAGCCTTAGACTTAATACACCATGATCTTCCTTGAGGATAGATAACCCTTTAATAGATTTCCTTACAGGATAGACATATACATGTCGGACAGGGGTAACCACAATTGGAACTTAATCTTAATGAACCCAGGTAATTTGGTTAACATAGACATATGATTTAATTGGGTTACACTGGGTATTTGCATCTGACCATCGACATAGGCTTTTGCATAATTTCGTGTTCCAGGTTAGTAAACCAATATATTATATAAACATAAATTAACCACTTCATCTTTTAAAAGATACTGGAAGGAATCACAACCCTGGATAGTTTTATAAACTTTGAATTTTCCTAAATCTACTTTCGCGTCATTTAATTACTTGTTTTGAATTTAAATTCACCATCCAATCAAACAATTATTCCATTAGATACTTGTAAAATCTAGTTTCATAACTAATAGCTTAGGTATTAAGTCCTCGTGGGATCGATACTTTTTTATACAACTTGAACGATAGTTGCGCTTGCGTTATACGTGTATGACAACGCCGGTCAAGTTTTTGGCGCCGTTGCCGGGGACTTAGTTATCTTCACTATTAGTCTTAAGGTTAGATACGTTACTTCTGTCTAATTTCTTTTTGCTTACTATTTTAGTTTTCTTGTGTTTCTGGTTCTCAGACACTACATGAGACGAACCAGAAGCTTTGAACTCCGACCACTTGACCTAGAGATTGAAAAAACCATCAGACAGTTGAGAATGGAAAGGCGAGAAGGCCAAGAAGCAATTTTTAACATGGAACCTGAACCTTTGGAGGTTGTACCACCAATTCCTATTCGAGACAGAACCATTCCGGTGGTTGACGAATTCATTTCCTGTATTGTACTTCCTCCCTTACTAGCAAATACATGTGACATCTAAACATGCATTCAGATGATTCAGCAGTCAGTTCAGTTTGGAGGAAATGCAACAGAAGATCCTAATGCCCACATCAGAAACTTCCTGGAAGTTTGCGGTACTTTCAATTACAATCGAGTAGCTGCAAAAGCAATGAGACTGCGCGTTTTTCTATATTCCTTGAAAGACAGAGCTAAGGCTTGGCTACATTCACTACCAGCAGGTTCCATCACAACTTGGAACACTTTAGCCACCAAATTCCTTGCAAAATACTTTCCACCAGCCAGAACACCAAAACTGAGGAATGACATCACATCCTTTGTACAACATGACTCGGAAACTCTCTACGAAGCTTGAGAAAGGTACAAAGATTTACTACAGAAATGTCCCCATCATGAGATTCCAAAGTGGCTTCAAGTCCAAACTTTCTATAATGGACTTGTTGGATAATATGACCCATAGCGTCACTATTTGCACACAGATCATTGTGTTGTTGTAGCAAATTAACTATGTAATAAGGAAATTGCACTCTCATCATTTGTGATTAGATCACCATAGATATATAAATGAAGAGAGGTCTCTATGATTAGTTCCTGGATTGAGATGATATGAGACAATATCAGTCCACGAAGGATTAATCATTAAATATCCCTAGCCGTAGTATTATCGAGACTGGACATCGATAATGCGAAATAGGCTAGTATTGCACTTGTGTGCGTTGTGAGGGCACAACGACATAGTTCTCATATATATAAGTATTGGATACTTATGCAAGTGCGATAGGAGGTCGTGTTTCACCGATGGTACGGGAAACAGCTTCGCTCTGGATAGACCCCGCGGAATCCCATTGGTAGTATGTCTGCGTGTCTATGGGAGGCCGCATCAGGGTAGGTGTATATGGTCTTAACCTGAGACTTGCATCGCTAGTACTTGCGACAATCGGTAAACTTTGGTTTTGGTGGTTGGGGGGCTTTAACAAGTTCTGTGTTCACCTCTTCTGGGTTTATCAGGAATCGTAGTGTACTGGGTGTGATGTCAAGATGGAAGTGTCACTTCAGACATATGGAGTTGATGATCGCGCAGGATACAGAACTAGTGCTCTATAAAAGGTTGCAACCGTCGGGACAATATGACTAGGTCAGTATTGCCCGATTTAAAGAGACTAGTTGCTTGATGTCCGATATATGTTTCGTACGGGACAGACACATTTCCAGCCCCAGGCCTAACATGTGATCGTCCGATACTGGATCGATATACACAATACAATAGAATTGTATACTACGCTTGATATAGATCTTAATATTCTTTAAAAGGATATGTCCGGAGAATTGGGTAGACTTGGTGCTTTACTAGGAGTCGACCTTGTATCGTAAATCGGTAGAACATAGTACTTGGTACGTACGTGATTCGGGCACACCGACGACCGTATTTACTGCCTAATTATCCGGAGATCTCATGGGTCGCTTCCCGATAATGCACCGATGACGCATAACTCGCACTTATTAATAATCTGGGATTATATAGAAGAAGAGAAAATTAAACTGGGATTAATTACGGAGATATTTTATCTCGGATAAAATATCGTCTAAAGAGGGAGAACGATTAATTCGGAATTAATCGATTAAATTAATATATTCGATATATTAAACAAAATTGGATTTCGACGCGGAATTAAAATTAGATTTTAATTCGGGCGAACGATTTAATTTAGAATTAATTCGTTAGCGATGTGAATAGTGAATTCGCTAGGCGGAATCATTTAATTATGACGCGACGGAAAATTCGCTAATTAAGAATTAGCGAACCCGAGCCCGAATGTGATTGCGAGCGCATTCGTATTTCGAATTCGAGTGTGGCGACGCAAGTCACATCAAGCGTCAAATCAATCGTCACATCAAACGTCAGATCAAAAGTCACTTTGAGTGATTGATTGATTGATTGACTTGATTGATTGATTGATGGAATGACACACATCAAGTCACTTTAATAAAAGTGACATGTGAATAGTTGATGTGTGTAGGTGGAATAGTGACTTGATAAGAGTAATTGATTTACATATATTTTATTAGATAATATTTATTGTAAAAGGCTTATTTATTTTTAGAAAATATATAAGACATTTTGGAAAATCATTTTAGATAATTCAGGTCAACACATTTCATCTCCTTCTCTCTATTATTCACGCCCATTTTGGGGCCATTTTCTTCTTCTCCAAACAGCTCACTGGCGTGAGCTTAGGGAAGCAAATGAGTGTGTTTCCATGGTGGAAACATAAGTGCTAGCACACTTGCGACACTTGCGAAGGTGTTAGGGAGGTTCACCCATGAGGCGGGACTCATTCGACGGAGTTTGGAGCTTCGTTTTGAGACCCGAAACTGCCCAATCAGTGAGCATGGACTGCTGCAATGGCGTGAGCAAGGCAGTGAGGTTTTTGGCTTGAAACGTTTTCAAATCGACTCAACCGATAGATGTAAGTATTCCGCTATCTTCGTCGATGTATTTACACATTAATTTCATTGCTTGTTTGATCTTGGGACCTTAATAAAAACCACAATGGTATCAGAGCTATTGGTTCAAGCATGAAATGTAGGGCTTAAAAATTGGGTAAATGTTTGTTGAGCATGATTTGAATAAATTGATTGTTTAAGTATGCTTATAACATGTTTAATTTCATTTTGGTTGGACCAATTTGTTGAAAAATGATTTGGAATTATTTTCCCCAAATATTTGTCCTTGGCCGAATGGTATATTGATTTTGGATTCTTGGAATTTTTGAATTTTGATTCATTTGATGAGTTAGAATCATTTAGGTTGATGTTAATTTGAATCGAATTGGATGGATTTGGAATTGAACAAAAACCCCAAAATCTTCATGTTGGCCGAATAGGTTTATTGCCCTAATGTCTTGGTATTTTTTTGATTTTGTGACATTGGATGTGTATGAAATCATTTAGGATGGTGATTTAATGTCGATTATGGGTTCGATTAGATTGAAACCAATCGGACACAAAATCCCTCTTTTGGCCGAGACTAAAGAAGCATGTAATGGGTTTGATTTTTCATTTTATGTGTTGGACATGTGATAATGAATTAAGCATGATTAATTGGACTAATTTAGTGTTTTGGAAATGATGATTTAGTTGATTAATCATGTAATGCACTTTAAGTAATTAAATTGCGTAATTGGATTAATGAAATTTAATTATTTAGGCTTAAATTGGATTTGGGCTTCTATTGTTGTATTTGGGCCTATTGGGCTTGATTTATTAAGTTTGGTTTAGGCCAAGTGGATTAGATCCAATTGGGCCCAAAACCTTAACCATAAAGCCCAAATGCGACTTAATGAACCTTTAAAGTTCAATTGGGCCTAATGGGCCAAGATTGATTTATGGGCTTATGGGGTAAATCCCGGATTGGACTTTGGTTATCGGTTTGACCCGAGTTGACCAAAAGTCCACGCCTTATTAAATCAATTAAAATCCCATTGGACTTTAATTGAATTGACGTTGGACGTTAATCGGTCTTTGAGACGCGTTACGATTAAATTTGGAAATTAGTTGGGTGGGCAATTTTAGAAATTGTTGTAATAAATTCGATTTATTAAATTGGACCTGCGTGTCCAGCCTTTTCACCTTCATTCTCTTTGTATTCTCTTCTCACCCATTCCCCTCTATGTATATGAGGTTTCTTTAGAAGTGTAGTGTAACGGGTAGAAGTAGTACAAGTGCTAGCTTGAGTGAGAAAGGGAGAGATTTGATCTAGGATCAATGTGTACAGTATCCATCCGCATATCATTATTATTTATTTTCATACTCGCTTTATTATGTATTTAGAATGCATGTTTAAGGGTGTATGATGATGAGACCTTAACAAAGATAATTAAATTGGTAGCCAATTTGCACGCGAGAAAAACCCTCGTTCTATATTAAGCGATTATCCTTCCATTGAATGATTCTTGTTCAAGATCCAATTGGCATTGGTTTGTTGGCCAAAGTCAAGACCTTGTCAATTGGATGTATTTGAATCATGAGGGTTTTGTCCACATCGGTGTCTTGTCCAAGTTGTGATTTTTTGGCCAAAGTCAAGATCACTTCTTGTCCAACGACATTGATTACTAAACTTTCCTTGTCAATGGGTCCCGCTTAACTGGAGTCATTAGGTTTGTTGTGCCAAAGCCAAGGCCTAGATGATTGGGAGAATATGGTCAGGAAAATGTATTAGATACATTGGCATAAGTAATATGTTTAGGACTTGGATGTCCACCTAACCGGATCTAGGAATTGGATTGGATCCAATTGATCTGTGAGATCTACCTAGTTAAATAGCATACAGCTTGTTGGCCAAAGTCAAGGTTGTATGTTATTTAATAGGATCCTAGCCCACTAGGAAACACGGTTTCCCGAGTACTCCACAGAGGGTTAGAGGCTCGACGAAAAATAGTGGGAGGTAAGTATTGAATTTGCAACAATCGTTCAATTACTCGCTAAACACGCTCATTTATATTTTACTCGTCGTATTAATCAAAAGTATTAGTTGGACTAATATTTTATGTTGTTTTAAATATATATATAGTTGGACTATATACAAACTCATTCAATATATAGTTGATTTTATAATTGGATTATAGTAATCATATAATTGAATTAAATGATAGTTGATTTTATAATTGGATTATAGTAATCAATATTAAAATTATAGTTGATTAAATAATTGGATTATTGTAATCATTATAATAAATAGTACCTTATTAAATTGATTAAATAGT
Source organism: Zanthoxylum bungeanum (assembly GCA_019454045.1). Lineage (NCBI taxonomy): Eukaryota > Viridiplantae > Streptophyta > Magnoliopsida > Sapindales > Rutaceae > Zanthoxylum > Zanthoxylum bungeanum. The sequence continues at coordinate 18,347 of SKCR01032404.1, forward strand.
TGGACTATTAAAATCAAGAAAGAATTGAAAGGTTGAATATTAAAATATATAATCCTTGGGATTAATGTTTTAAATGATTTAATTTTCAATTGGGAATTAATAATAGGTTAATTATTTGATAAAATAACTTATTATGACTAAGACCATAATTAAGCAAATAGTAGAGCATAAAATCTTTGGAAGATTTATGTGATGATGACTTTAATGCTTAATTAATATACTTATAATAAATCTATCTTTAGATTTAAAAGTATTAAAATTGCAATTAATAATTCTTGGAGAATTAATTGACTATTCTAGTGGAGAAAAGTCAAAGTTTGCAATTGGGCATGTAGCACAAGGTGCATATCGTTTCGACATTCCGAAACCCAAGGCTTGGCCAAAGGTTTGTGAAATATTAATTGACATATCCCAAAGTGACTACCATTTGGATATGGAAGACACGAAGGAATTAAAGAAAGGGCGAGGCTCTAACTTTAAAAATATTTGTCAAAGTTATGTTCACAACTAGTATTAAAATTAGATTTTAAGTACTTAGTGTGGTACATAAAATATATGTATTGATGTTCAGAATCCGCTATGAGCTGGATACTGACTTCAAGCCGAGATTTCTCTGCAAATCGGAAAACGGGACGAAAGTCGCTGTTTCGACCGCAGATACCTAAATTTAGGAACTACCCTTCGGGTATGTACTTAAATTAGGAACTGTTATAATGTAACTAGTTTGACTAGAGACATTATCTCTATATCAGTGTTTAATCCATTCTGGTAAACCTTTATATTCTAGAACACTATGTGTTTCATTATATAAAGATGATACTGAGATAAATACATTAGATGTAAATAACAGAATTTATATTTTGAATATAAATAAAATCTCAAACATATAAAATGACAAATAAATAGCTCAAATTGATTTGATCGATAAAGACTTATTTGTGGCATTGTTGTCTAGGACACAATTAAACAAGACTCGTATATCCACACTTTTGAAGGGTGGGTACTAGGACTGATTTGACTATTCAAATGAGGTCTGCGAATCTAGTTTTTAGGTAAAGTACCTAAAATACTATTTACTTGGTAATAGTATAAGGCCACCGATCTGTTAGCCCTATTTATGTGAAGTTAGTGGGCCCATATCTAGCTGGACTAGATGTGAACATGAATATTTCGTGACCTTAACAGATGTAGCATCACGTTATGGTTTTGTGTTTCTTTTGAAGAATACAAATCGGAAACTTTAAAGTTTCGACACGAAGTAAACAAACAGATCGGCTATAGTATTATTCCACCACGGTAAGACCATATTGGAAAATACTTAAGCAGTAAGTTTCATATTTACATGAAGAGTACGGTATTCTTTCATATAAGGACTCCTCTCGAGACACGTCTGTTAGACGGTGTGTCCGAACTAAAACCGAATTTTTTGGACATGATTAGGTTTATCACGAGTCGCTCTGAGCTACTATTTCATTCAATAGGATATGTATTAACAGTGCATAACTTATTTAGAATAAGGTTCCATGAAAATCTGTTTGACAGATGTCATATAGGATATGAACAGGAAGAAACGGGGTTTCTCATTCCTGATAATTTGGGTATGCCAGGCATAACGTTTGGATGATACCAAACTAAAAGACCCAAATTGGATAAGTGCCAATATAGGTTATCCTAATGGAAACCTTAAGTATAGTACTTGTAAATCTCACATGAGAACAATGTGATTGTTGCTCACCATGCGGTTTTCCTGAGAGGAATACCGATATGCAGTGGTCAGTGGGAGGATAGTGATACTCGATGAAAATCGGTGTAATACTGTTCAAGGCACGAAGTCCTTAATGGAACACAAACAGTTCATCAATAATGAATCTATACCATTAATCTTCAAATACACAAGAACTTCGTAGATCGGATAAAGTCAGAAAACAACCTAGGGTATGGGTTTCTGATCTAACCTCATAAAGATGTCAATCTTATGGAGGTGTACCACCGACTACGTTTTGAGAAAGTGATACGAGGTATCGACTCCCTATTATGGCAAAGTGCCATGAGTCCGAAATGGATTCCATGTATAACAGCTATTTCGGATACTAGTTGTTGTACCACAAGGCATTGTGCCTATTGGTACATTAAACGTCTTCAAGGAAGACATACATGGATGGCAACATACCAACGTACAAAGCTAGGCTTGTGACGGAAGGTATCGTTATCAACATCGTGTTAATAACGGTTCAACCTTTTGCTTGTTGCCATGGTAAATCCATTTTGAAGATGCTTGTTGATAACTGTATATTTCATTTATGAAATATTTCAGTTACAAATCAAAATCGCTTTCCTGAAAAGGAAACCTTTTGGAGAATGTTTATAACATTCTGACGATTTTGTATAACCGACAAACAAGGTTTGCGTTTATTCGATCCATGTTTGGATTGAAGCAAGCATAAGGTTCTTGGAACTGACGTTTTGAAATAATCATAATGGTTTATGATTTAACTCAAAACGAAATAATTCTTGTGTATATAAGGAGGTTAGTGGGAGAGCGCACTGACAGTTAAATTCCCATAAAGCAATTGGTGAAAGCTTGGCTTTCATAGATATTCTTTCATAGAAATTCTCCATAGAATTCTGGTGAGTAACAACCTTTATTCAAGGAATAAAGATCTACTGGGATAGATTTGGAGTTGTTAACACTCTCTGAGAAATTGTACATTTAAAATGTACTTGTATTGGTGTCTCATACGCTTCGAGCATATGGATTCACAATCGGGTCAATCCAAGTGATAGTCACTGGATTGAAGTTAAGAACATCTGTTAGTATCTTTGAGAACCAAAGATGCTATCCTATACTATGGAGAAGGAGAACTTGAAGTGACTGGGATCACTGCAGCAAGTTTCCAAACAATTATATACTTCGGTACTATAAAGTTTGAATAACGGGACAGTGAGCTGGAAATCTTCCAAGCAAGATAACAGTTGCCGAATAAACAACAAATGCGGATTATTACTGCAGCTGAGGCAGCAATAGAAGTCTTTTGGATTGAAATAAATCTAATTAGATTAGATATAGTTCTGTTAGCAGCTGAGCTAGGCGTCAGCACATGCTAAGGAATTAAAGGTCTCATCGACGATCCAGATATATACTTCTATATCATCTGATTCGTTCGGATCATACATCGTGGTGATGTGATGATCGTATAAATCGCGTCAAACGATAATCAAACAAATCCGCTGACGAAAACCTTTTCTCAGCAATTTGAGCGAACCATACATAGTTCGGG
>SKCR01032405.1:0-21641 GCA_019454045.1 Zanthoxylum bungeanum
GTTCGGATAGTCCGACGACCAGATTTACTACCAAAATATCCGGGGATCTCATGGGTCGCTTCCCGAGATTCACCGATGACGTATGACTCGTACTTTATTAATCTGAGATTAATTATAAGAGAGAGAAAATTAATCTGGGATTAATTACGGATATATTTTATCTGGATAAAATATCATTTAAAGAGAGAGAATGATTAATTTGGAATTAATCGATAAAATAATATATTCGATATATTATACGAAATTGGATTTTGACGCAGAATTAAAATTAGATTTTAATTCGGGTGAACGAGTTAATTTAGAATTAATTCGTTAATGACGTGAATAGTAATTTTGCTAGGCACAATTATTTAATTAAATTTGATTTAATTACGTCGCAATGGAAAATTCGTTAATTCGGAATTAGCGAACCCGAGCCCGGGAGTATTTGCGGGCCCACTCGCATTTCGAATCAAGTGGGGCCACAAGTCACATCAAGCGTCACATCACTCGTCATTCAAGTGATGGATGTCTTGTCACTTTGAGTGATTGACAACCAGTCACTATTCATTGATTGATGTAAATGGTTGTATGGCTTTAATGCTTGTACTTTTGGAATTTGAATTTTGGTATTAGGTTTTTGGAAAACCAAATAGAAAAACTAATTACATCTTCCTCACTTCTTCTCTCTCCTCAAGGCCAAGGGCCAAGTTTTCTTCTTTCTCCATTTTCTTGGCAAGGCCAAAAATAGCAAGTTGGAATGGGAAAATTTGTGGCAATTTTTTCCAATGCTAGCACATGAAGGGTCATCCTAAGGTGATAGGGAAACCAAGTTGTGAGCATGGAATCACCACACAAAGCTTGGAGCTTGGAGATCCATTCATGGAGGTTGACCGAATTCACTAGGAGCACAAAAGTGGCCAAAGTCGAGAGCTTCAAGGGAGCTTGGTGAAATTTTTGTGTTCAACGCATCACCAAATCCGATCAATGTAAGTATGATTCCGCCATGTTTCTTTATCGTATTCACATGTTTCTTGCTTGAAATCGATCTTGGGACTAACTAGAAACCCAACAATGGTATGAGCCATTTTGAGCTTGAAATTGAATTAGGGTAAAATTGGAAAATTTTATTTGAGCATGTTTGAGTGAAATGATTGTTTGGATATGCTTAAATTTTGATAACATAGTGTTATGCATTGTCAATTTGATGAAAATTCGATTGGATAATTTTTCCCCAAATCACAAGGCTTGGCCGAATGTGAGCTTGCCCTAAATTCATGGTGATTTTTGTGTTTTTGATCATTGGATGAGTTGGAAAACATTGGGTAATGTTGATTTTGGATTTAATTGAATTGAAACAGAATCGGACATGAAAACCCCTAAATTGCCGTGACTTGTAGCATGTAAAATGATGAGATTTTCTGATTCAAATGTGTTGGATATGTTTTGATGATAATGAGCATAATTTTGAGTGAATTAGTATTTTGGAAATGTTAATTTGGTTAATTAATTATGGATACACTTTAGTTAATAAATCATGAAATTTAGAATTTTGGTAATTTAATTAATTGGCCAAATTTGGAATTGGGCTTTTAAAGTTGTAATTGGGCTTAATGGGCTTGGTTGGGCCAAGTTTGGTTTAGGCAAATTGGTTGGATCCAATTGGGCCCAAAACCATATCCATAAAGTTCAATTATGACTTAATGGACCTTTAATATTAATTGGGCTAATGGGCCTAAATTGGTTTCTTGGCAAATAAGGGTGATTCCTTAAATGGGCTTTGGTATTTGGGTTTGACCCATATTGACCAAAATTCTATGCCTTAGAAATTAATTAAAAGCCCATTGGACTTTAATTAAATTGATATTGGATGTTAATTGGGCTTTGAGACCCATAACGATTAGATTTAGAATCTATGTCGTAAAGGTACATTAATAAAGTGTAATTATTTAATTTAGAATTAAATATAGAATTAGTATTAAATGCAAATTAAATTGGATTTAATGTTGTAGTTTACTATAATTCAAGAATTCGTACTTTGAGTACTTATTCGCAAAACGAGTTAGACTCGCACAAAATCAAATCGTTGTTTGAACATTGGATGGTCATTAATAATCAGATTAATTAATTGGATTAGATTGATTGATAACATGCTTGTGTGAATACATGGATGCGATGTATGAATAATGTATATCGGATGGATATTAGATGGGTGAGGGCAATTTTGGAAATTGTTGTAATAAATTTAGAATTTATTATTGGACCTGCGTGTCCAGCCTATTACCTCTTGACTCTTTGTATTTCTCTTCTCACCTATTCCCCTCAATGTAAATGAGGTTTCTTTAGAAGTGTTATGTAATCGGGTAGAAGTAATACTTGTGCTAACGGGAGAGAGGAAAAAGAGAGATTTGTTCTAGGAACAATGTGTTAAATATCCATCCTCATATCATTATTATATATTTATACGCACCTTGTTATGTTTTTAGAATGCATGTTTAATGGTGTATGATGATGAGACCTAACAAAGATAATTAATTGGTTTCCAATTACGCGAAAAACCCTCAAAATATATTAAGCGTTTTTCCTTCCATTGAGTTATTCTTACTCAAGATCCAAGACTGGCGTTGGTTTGTTGGCCAAAGTCAAAACCTTTGTCCGTCGCAGATGTGTTTGAATCATGAAGGCTTTGTTCCATATCGGTGTCTTGTCCAAGTTGTGATTTCTTGGCCAAAGTCAAGATCACTTCTTTTCCATCGACATTGATTACAAAGCCTTCCATAGTCAATGGGTTCCGCTTAAATGGGATCGTTATGTTTATTGTGCCAAAGCCAAGGCTTAATTGATTCAGAGGAAAAAGGTTAGGCAATATATTTGATATATTGACATATATAAGATATATGTTTCGGACTTGGATGTCCACCTACTTGATCTAGGAATTGGATGGGATCCAATTGATCTTAGAGATCTACCTAGTTAATTATCACACATTTGTTGGCCAAAGTCAAGATTTTGTGTTATTTAACGGGATCCTATCCCACTAGGAAACAAGGATTCCCAGTACTCACAGAGGGTTAGAGGCTCGCCGAAAAATAGTGGGAGGCAAGTATTAAATTTGCAATATTCGTTTAGTTACTTGCCATACGCGCTCATTTCAAATTTTTCGTCAATATAAATTAATATATTAGTTGGACTAATATTTAATTGTTGTTTTAATTAAACAGTTGGACTGTATTCAAACTACTTCAATTAATAGTTGATTTTATAATTGGATTATAGTAATCAATATAATTGAATTTAACCAATTAAATTATAGTTGATTATATAGTTGGACTATAGTAATCATTATATTAAATAGTACCCGAAAATCGTTGATTCGATAGTTGGACTATTGGAATCAAGATAAATGAAAGATTAGTGTTTAAAACATAATCCTGGGTGAAAATGTATTTAAACGACTTTAATTTTCAAATTGGGAATAAAATCTCGGGATAGTCCTGGAAACCGAGAAGTTACTTTATTTGATATAGTGATGTCTCGAGCCTAAGCTCGGACTTGAGCAAATAGTAGAACATGATATTTGGAATATTCATGTGATGATAACTTTAGTGCTTAATCTGTTATGCTTGCCCCAAAGACTCCTTAATTTCTTAATCAGAACTAAGGATTAGATCCTTATAGTATGATATTGAAATTGAAGGATCTTCATAGATCTATCATTAGATCTTAGAAGAACTAATTGCAATAGAAAACTCTTGAGAGTCATTGGCTATATTCAAGGAGACAAAGCCAGAGTTTGCAATAGGGCAAGAAGTGCAAGGCGCATCTTACTTCGACATCCCAGAAGGCCAAGGCTTGGCCAAAGGCTTCTGGAGTGTGGAAAAGAGGCAAAGGCAAAATCATTATAATCTTATGGGAAGACAAAAGACATATCCCAAAATGTCTACCTAAATTGTGGCAAACGGGGTCACTGAAGAGTGACTGTCGTATGGACAAGGCAGACATGAAAGAAGAGAAGATGGGCAATACTCCGGCTTCAACCATGTTTGTTATAAACATGTTCACTACTAATATTAAAATTGGATTTTAGATACTGGATGTGGTACATAAATATGTACTGGTGTGCAGTATCTGCTGATTAGCAGGATAGTGACTTCAATTGAGATTTACCTACGAATCAGAAACGGGACGACAGTCGCGGTTTTAACCGTAGAAACCTAAGTTTATGAACTACCCTTTGGGTGTGTACTTAAATTAGGAAACTGTTATAATATAACTAGTTTGACTAGAAACATTATCTCTACATCAGAGTATAATCCGTTGCGGATATACCTTTATATTCTAGAACACTAAAGTGTTTTATTTTATAAATATGATATTAAGATAAACACATTAGATGTGAATAACAGTATTTATATTTTGAATATAAATAAATCTCAAACGTATAACATGACAAACAAATAGCTCAAACTGATTTAATCAGTTGAGAATTATTTGTGTCATTGTTGTCTGGGACACAATTAACAAGACTCGTATATCCATGCTTTCGAAGAGTGGATACTAGGACAGATTTGATTCTATTCAAATAATGTCTACGAATCTAGTTTATTAGGCAAAGTGCCTATAATACCTTTTACTTGGTAAAAGTGCAAATGCCACCGATCTGTTAGCCCTCGTTCATAGTGACGTAAGTGGGCCCATTTCTAGCTAGGCTAGAGGTGGAAATGAATGTTTCGTGACCTTTACGGATGTGGCATCGTGTTATGGTTATGTGTTTCTTATGAAACACGAATCGGAAACTTTTGATGAAATCAAAGAGTTTCGACACGAAATAAACAAATAGATCGGATAAAGTATTAAACCGTCACGGTTAGACCATGATGAAAATACTTAAGCAATAAGTTTCTCAATACTTGAAAGAGTATAGTATTATTTCAATGAGGACTCCTCCCGGAACACGTCAGTTTGACGGTGTGTCCGAACGAATAAATCAAATTTTTCTGGACATTATAAGGTTATTCATGAGTCGCTCTGAGCTACCATTTCCTTCAACGGATACGCATTAACAGTGCAAAACTTATTTTTAATAAGGTTCCATAAAATCTGTTTGACAGACTTCATATTAGATATGAACAGGAAAGAACCGGGTTTCTCATTCCTGAAGATTTGGGAATGCTAGGCATATGTTTGATGATACCAAACTAGAACCCAAATCGGATATGTGCCTAAGTTGTGGGTTATCCTAGGGAAACCAAAGTATAGTACGTATACAACTCACAAGAGAATAATATAATTGTTGCTCGCCATCTGGTTTTCCTAAGAGGAATACCTATATGCAGTGGTTAGTGGGAGGATAGTAAAACTCGATGAAAATCGGAGTAATACTGTTCCAAGCACCGATTCCTTAATGGAACATTAAAAACTTCATCAAGGATGAAATTGTACCATAATCTTCGAATACACAAGAACCGCTTAAGACGGAAAGAGTCAGAAAACAACCTGGGAGGTATGGGTTTCTGATCTCACCTCATAAAGATGTCAATTTTATTAAGCAATACAAACTGACTATGTATGAGGAAGTGATACAAGGTATCGACTCCCTATTATGGCAGAGTGCCATGAAGTCCGAAATGGATTCCATGTGTACCAACCAAGTTTGGACACTGGTTGTTGTACCGGAAGGCATTGTGCCTATTGGTACTATATAAGTCTTCAAGAAATACATACATGGAAGGCAACATACCAACGTACTAATCTAGGCTTATAGCGAAAATGTATCGTTATCAACATTGTTTCAATTACGATGAAACCTTTTACCTGTTGCTATGGATAAATCCATTTGGATAATGCTTGCTAATGCTGCATGTTTTATTTATGAAATATTCCAGCTGGAACGTCAAAATCGCTTTCCTTAAATGGAAACCTTTTTGGAGGATGTTTACAACATCCTGACGGTTTTTTCGTACAAAAATGAGCAAACAAGGTTTGCAAGTTAATTCGATTCATTTATGGATTGAAGCAAGCATAGCGTTCTTGGAATTATCATTTTGATGTAATCATAATGGTGTATGATTTAATTCAAAACGAGAAATGATTCTTGTGTATATAAGGAGGTTAGTGGGAGCGCACTGACAGTGATTGTCCTATAAATGATGATATGTCATTTCTTGGAAATGATATTCCCACAATACAATCGGTGAAAGCTTGGCTTTCATGAAAATTCTCCATAGAATTCTTGGGTGAAACAACCTTTATTCTAGGAATAAAGATCTACTAGGATAGATTTAAAAGTATTTAGTACTCTCTGAGAACTCGTACATTGAAATAAATGTACTCGACCTGGTGTCTCATATGCTTTGAGTATATGGAGTCACGATCGGGCCAATCCAAGTGATAGTCACTGGATTGATGTTAAGAACATCATTTAGTAGCTTAGATGAACTAAGGATGCTATCTTATACTATGGAGAATGAGAACTTGAAGTGACTGGGTTCAGTGCTGCAAGTTTCCTAACCGATAATGACGACTATAAGTCGTAATAACGATACTATAAAGTTTGAATAACGGAATAGTGAGCTGGAAATCTTCCATGCAAGATATTGTTACCGAATAAAAAACACAAGCGGAATATTGATGCAGCTGAGGCAGCAATAGAAGCCTTTTGGATCGATAATAATCCTAATCAGATAAGAGTAGTTATGTTAGCAGCTGAGCTAGGCTTCAGCACAGGCTAAAGAATTAATGGTCTCATCAACGATCCAGATATATATTTCAAATATTCATCTGATTCATTCGGATCATACATCGTGGCGATGTGATGAGCGAATCAATCGCATCAGATGATAATCATGCTAATCCGCTGACGAAAGCATTTTTTCAGCAGAAGTTTGAGCGAACCGTACAAAGTTCAGGTGTAGGACACTTGAGTGATTGGCTATAGGCCATGTGGGAGATTGTTGGAAAATTATGACACATAGCATCACTATTTGTACAGATCATGGTGTTGTTGTACAAATTAACTATGTGACAAAGGAAATTACCCTTTTATCATTTGTAATTGGATTACCTAGATGTATAAATGAAAAAGGTCCATATGTTTAGTTCTGGATTGAGATGATATGAGACAGTATCAATCCACGAAGGTTTAATAATTAAATATCTATAGTCAGAGTATTATCGAGATTGGACATCGATAATGCGTAAAAGACTAGTATTACACTAGTGCGCGTTGTGGGAGCATAACGATATAGTTCTCATATATTTGGGTATAAGATACTCATGCAAGTGTAAAATGAGATTATGTTTACCGATGGTACGGGAATAGCTTCGCTCTAGATAGACCCTTCGGAATTCCATTGGTAGTATGACTATGTGTCTATGGAAATCCGAATCAGGGTAGGTATATTTTGTCTTAACCTGAGACTTGCAACACTAATACTTGCGACAATCAATATACTTTGGTTTTTGTCGTCCAGGGCTTTAACCGATTCTATGTACGCCTCTTTTGGGTATATTGAGAATCGTAGTGTGTTGGGTGTGATGTCGAGATGGAAGTATCACTTCAGTCATAATGGAGATGATGATGACGTAGGATACGGAACTGGTTCTCTTATGTACTGCAGTCAACGGGATAATATGACTAGGTCATGATTATCCGATTATAGAGACTAGTTACCAGAGATCCGATATGTGCTTCGTACGAGGCAGACACAATTCCAGCCCCAGGCCTTGCACGTGACATCCGATGCTGGATCGTAATAAGCAATACTACGTATACTATGCCTGATATAGATCACATATTCCAGTAAGAATATTTCTGGAGAATTGGGTAGGCACGGTGCTTTGCTAGAAGCCAACCATGTCTTGTAAATCGGTAAAAACATAGTACTAGGTACGTACGTGTTCGGATAGTCCGACGACCGATTTACTACTGCCAACATATCCGGGGATCTCATGGGTCGCTTCCTGAAGATTCACCGATGACGTATGACTCGCACGTTATTAATCTGAGATTAATTATAAGAGAGAGAAAATTAATCTGGGATTAATTACGGAGATATTTTATCTGGGATAAAATATCATTTAAAGAGAGAGAACGATTAATTTGGAATTAGTCGATAAAATAATATATTCGATATATTATACGAAATTGGATTTCGACGCGGAATTAAAATAGTAGTGTATTGGGATTATATTCGTCATTCAGTGATGGATGTCTTGTCACTTTGAGTGATTGACAACCAGTCACTATTCATTGATTGATGTAAATGGTTGTATGGCTTTAATGCTTATACTTTTGAATTTGAATTTTGGTATTAGGTTTTTGGAAAACCAAATTGAAAAACTAATTACCTCTTGTCTTTTATACACATATTCGATCTAATTATGATTAGATATCTAATTATGATTAGATTGAAACTAAATCTGCTTTAGTGATATGTGTATATTAGACAAAGACCCTAGGATTTACAATGTAGTGCGCAGTTACAACGTAGTTTGTAATTGACATTGGGAAACGCACTATAAGATGTATATCCTTAAACAAAGTTTCTGTTCAAGATTTACTAACACGGGTCGGTTAGTAAAATCCGCTGAGACTATTACATGTCGTATATCGTGACTTTTTCTGATGGTTTATCCCAATGAACCATGAGTCTCGGGAGACTCGTATAGACATGTAGGTGTTTATTTGATAAACCCTGAATGACTCACTGAAGATTTCCTAATAGATGGTACACCAACATCAATAGGAATCTTCTTGAGTTGAGCGAGCGTAGTGGTCCTTCGACTTGAGATACCACTGTGGATATATGAGTTATCCTCCACACTTTGATGGCAGTCACGTCACCGATCTATTCATGATCAGACCTCCGCCTAATTGTTGGGTGTGGACTGATGCTCATGATATCCTATGCATATCAAGATAGAATCCTTCAGTCTTGTGTACAGGGTATAGGCATCCTACACGTGTTTGCGATCTAGTAAATCCATGGTCGTGGTATAATTTCAGAAATCAGTTCCGAGTGTTTTTAGAGATCGTAAATTACAAATTGACTATATTATACCGAAAGGATTTGACTTTTTCATCTATATCTCAAGTATAATATGGATAGCCTGTGACAAAGGGATTATACGTATGCAATGACCTCGACTTGCATAGTTTACCGAGATTATCCGTGGCCGTCATAATTCATGAGATGGTGAATTATGGATATGAAATCAGATTTCGTGATGGATAAACCTAAACTTAGAGAGTCCCACAATATGAAGTGTACTCGTTGAGCACTTGGGCAACACATTATGAATAATACGGATTATTCATAATACTTCATCGGATTAAATGAGTTAATTCAAATCATTTAATCGGTTAAATGATAACATGTGCATTAGGGGATTTTGGTCATTTATAATTATTTTTATTTGTATTTGATACATAATTTGATTAGATACACATTAATTATTGTCAAATGAGGCTTTGACACATGCATTATTATGTATTTGTATATAATGTAAATAAAAAATACTATATAATAATAATTATATTATTAATTATTTAGATATTTAAATGTTAATATTTGAATAATTAAATGATATCCAATTTTCTAATTGTTATGATAAATGTTTAATTATTATTTGTGCAAATGGCATTATTTAATTAGCCTAATGTGTGGCAATTTGATTGCTAACATTAAAGCTTATTATAATTATTGATTAAATTTTACAAAATGACCATTATAGCCCCTTAAAGTCGGTCATCTTCATTTTCTTAAGTTAAATTTTTTTTTATTTGCTTCCATGGAAGCCTATGCTGAACCTTTTGGTTTCTATAATATGTCCCAAGGAAAGATTAAGCATACATGAAATACAACAAAGAATATATATAAAAGATGAAGTATGGCGGAATCATACTTACCAAGCTCTTGTGATGAAGAAATCAAGCCAAGATGGAAGCTCCAAGGTTGATTAGGTTCGGCCAAGGAAGACAAGAAGAGGAAAGCTCCAAACTTTGTGTATTCCTTGCTTCTATGATGGTTTCCCTATCACCCTCTTTTGATCCCTTGAAAGTGCTAGCCTTGCATTTGAGAAGATGTTCCAAACAACAAGCCTTTCTTCAAGTTTTTAGCAACCAAAATTGAAGAAGATGAAGACCAAAACTGCATGCAGTTTTCGGTCATGAAAAGAGAGAGAAGAGAGAATTTTCTTAATTGATTTTGATACCAAAAATCAATTTTATTTATGCCATAATATTTATTAATATACTAAATCTATGACACAACCATGCAAAGGCTTAGAGTGTCAAACACTCAAATTCCATGCATAACAATTGAGTGAATTATACACTATCACCATGCAATGCTTATCAATAAATAATGCATATAATGACATTGTCATGTGGGCCCCACACGTTTCCAAATGAAAGTGGGCCCACGTGCACTCACGCGTTCGGGTTCGATATTTCCGAAATACCGAACTTACGTCGCGACGTTATTTAAAATCGAATTTAAATAAATAATCGCGCCTAGCGAAATTATTATTTACGTCGCTAACGAATTAATTCTAATTAACTCGTATTCCCGAATTAAAAATCTAATTTTAATTTCGCGTCGAAATCGAATTTCGATTATTATATCGAATATAATAATTTTATCGATTAATTCCAAATTAATCGTTCTCTCTCTAAATAGGCACTTTATCCGAGATAAAGTTTTCTTCTCCGCAATTAATCCAAGATTAATTAAGTTCGAATCAAATATCATAGGTGAAATTTCAGGAAGCGACCCAAGAGATCTCCGGATATTTGGCAGTAAATACGGTCGTCGGATAATCCGAACACGCACGTACCTACGTACTACGTCTTACCGATTCACAAGACAAGGTTGGCTTCTAGCAAGCGCCATGCCTACCCAATTCTCCAGAAATATTCTTATAGGTATAAGATCTATATCAAGCGTAGTATACCGTAGTATTGCGTACATCGATCCAGTATCGGATGATCACATGCTAGGCCTGGGGCTGGAGATGTGTCCTGCCCCCGTACGAAACATATATCGGACATCAAGCAGCTAGTCTCTTTAAATCAGACAATCCTGACCTAGTCATATTGTCCCGGTTGCAACCTTTTATAGAGTACTAGTTCTGTGTCATGCGTGATCATCACCTCCATATGTCTGAAGCGATACTTCCATCTTAACATCCCATCCAGTACACTACGATTCTCGATAAACCCAGAAGAGGTGTACACAAACCGTTTAGGGTCCCCAACCACCAAAAAACAATTTTACCCGATTGTCGCAGTACTAGCGGATGTAAGTCTCAGGTTAAGACCATATCACCCTACCCTGATGCGGCTCCCATAGACACGCAGACTACTACCAATGGGATTCCGCGGGGTCTATCCAGAGCGAAGCTGTTTTCCGTACCATCGTAAAACACACCTCCTATCGCACTTGCATAAGTATCCAATACTTAAATATATGAGAACTATGGCGTTGTGCCCTCACAACGTGCACAAGCGCAATACTAGTCTATTCCGCATTATCGATGTCCCGATCTCGATAATACTCTACTAGGGATATTTAATGATTAAACTTTTATAGATGATACTGTCTCATATCATCTCAATCCAGTATTAATCATATGGACTTTCGCCATTTATTATCAAAGTAAATATTATTACAAAACGGCAAAGGCAATTTCATTATCACATAGTTAATTTTTTGTACAATAATACAATATCATTTACAAACAGTGACGCTATGGGACATAATGTCTAACATCTCCCACTTGGCCTATAGCCAGTCACTCAAGCAACATCTAATACCCGAACTATGTATGTGTCGTTCAAAAATTGCTGAAGAAGAACAGCCTTCGTCAGCGGATCTGCATGTTGTCATCTGATGTGACCTTCTCGACCTTTACATCGCCACGATGTATAATCTCCCTAATCAGATGGTAACGTCGAAGAACATGCTTGGACCGTTGATTAGACCTTGGTTCCTTAGCCTGTGCTATAGCCCCGTTATTGTCACAATACAATGGAATGGGCTCAGCTGCTAACGGAACTACTACTCCTAATCCGATTAGGAACTTTTGGATCCAAACGCCTCCTTTGCTGCTTCAGATGCAGCGAGTACTCCGCTTCTGTTGTTGAATCGGCAACAGTATCTTGCTTGGAAGATTTCCAGCTCCCTGCTCCTTATTCAAACAAAAATGTACCCGGATTGCGACTTTTAGTCATCCTTGTCGGTTTGGAAACTTGCATCGGTATACCCAGATACCGCAAGTTCTCCTCCTCCATAATTAAGAAAGCATCCTTAGTTCGTTTAAGATACTTAAGGATATTCTTAACTGCTATCCAAGTGACCTTCACCCTGGATCGCCTGATAGCGACTGCACATGCTCAAAGCATATGAGACATCAGGTCGTGTTACATATCATGCATACATGATCGATCCGACTCTGCCGAGGCGAATGGTATCCGACTCATGTTGTCCCTCTCTCCCTGAGTCTAGGACACATGTCTTTAGACAGAGAGGCACTCGTACCATTGGAACCAATCCCCTCTTGGATTTTTCCATGTTGAATCGCTTCAACACTTTAATCAATGTATGTTCCTGGGAGAGTCCAAGCAGCTTTCTAGATCTATCCCGGTAGATTTTTATTCCAAGAATAAAGGCTGCTTCTCCCAGATCTTTCATGGAGAATTTTAATGAAAGCCAAGCTTTCACCGACGTTAGCATGGGAAATGTCATTGCCTATAAGCAATACGTCGTCGACATAAAGGACAATAAAAGTAAGTGCTCTCCCACTAACCTTCTGTATACACAAGGTCATCTGCGTTTTGCACGAAATCATATTCTTTTTATGATCTCATCAAAACACTGATTCCATGACTGTGATGCTTGCTTCAATCCATAAATGGATCGATTTAACTTACAACCTTGTTTGCAAGTCTAGTACGATAAAACCGTCAGGCTGTTGCATATAAACATCCTCCAAAAGGTTTCCGTTAAGGAAAGCGGTTTTAACGTCCATTTGCCATATCTCGTAATCGAATATGCAGCTATTGCAAGCATTATCCGAATGGATTTAATCATGGCAACGGTGAGAAGGTTTCGTCAAATCATACCATATTGTTGACGATACCCCTTCGCTACAAGCCTAGCTTTTTACGTCTGTCGTTGCCATCCATGTCGGTCTTCTTCTTGAAGATCCATCTGCATCCAATAGGCTTTACGCCTTCTGGTGCATCAACCAGTGTCCAAACTTGGTTGGCGTACATGGAATCCATCTCGGACTTCATGGCTTCTTGCCATAAAGCGGATCGATATTCTGCAATCGCTTCCTCACGTAGCCGGCTCATTATCCTCAATAGATTAATATCTACATGAGGTGAGATCAGGAACCCATACCTCTCAGGTACTGTTCTGACTCTCTCCGACCTACGCGGTCTTTGTAATGTGAAGTTTGTGGTACAGACCATCCGGATGGTCTGTTCATGTTCCGTCGTAGATTCTTCCTGCCAGGAACAGTATCCGACTAACGATCCATCGAGTTCTACTTTCCTCCCACTTACCACTGCATTTAAAAAATCCTTCTCAGGAAAAATGCTTGTAGAGCAACAAATACTTTGTTCTCTTGTGGGTGATAGAAGTAATATCCTTTGGTTTTCCCTAGGATATCCTACGAAAAGGCATTTATCAGATTTGGGTTCAAGTTTGGTACCTTCCAAACGTTTAACATATGCCCAGCATCCCCAAATCTTCAGGAAAGAGAAACCTGGTTTCCTTCCTGTCCATATCTCATATGGAGTCTGTTCAACAGACTTCGATTCGACGGTACCCTTATTCAAAATAAGTATAGCACTGTTTTAATGCGTATCCCCAGAAGGATATTGGTAGCTCAGTGCGACTCATCATTGACCTTACCATGTCCAACAAGTGCGGTTTCTCCGTTCGGACACACCCGTTTAATTGCGGTGTTCCCGGAGGAGTCCATTGTGAAAGAATACCATATTCTTTCAAGTAATCTTGAAACTCATAACTTAAGTATTCGCCACCCCGGCTTCGGTCCTGACCGTAATGTCTTAATATTCTTCCCTGTTTTGTTTTTCCACTTCGTGTCGAAACTCTTTGAATTTCTCAAAAGTTTCTGACTTGTGTCTCATAAGATACACATAACCGTAACGAGATGCATCATCTGTAAAGGTTACGAAGTAGTGAAATCCACCTCTAGCCTGGCTAGACATGGCCCGCATACGTCAGTATGAACAGAGGCAACAGTTCTGTGGCACGTTCACCTTTACCGCTAAAAGGTGATTTAGGCATTTTGCCTAAAAGACAAGATTCGCATACGTCATATGAATTGGGATCAAATTCGTCCAAGTACCCACTCTTCGAAAGTGTGGATATGCGAGTCTTGTTGATGGGTCCCAGACGACAAATGCCCACATATAAGCTTCAGTCTTTTAGATTACTACTTCTTTTGAGCCTTTTGTTTGTCATTTTAGGAGATTTATTTATATTCAAAATATAAAGACCGTTATTTGCAACAGCTGTGCAAATTTCTGCATCATTTTTATATAAATAACACCCAGTGTTCCTGAATACAAAGTGTAACCCTGCTGGGTTAACAAGGATACAGATATAATTCCTAGTTAAACTAGGTACAAAATAACAGTTCAAAGTTTAAGTTCATGCCCTGAGGGCAGTTCTAAACAAAAGTCCCTACGGCCAAAACAGCAACTGGTGTTCCGTTTCCAACCCGTAGATCCATCTCCCGGATGCCAGCACCCTGCTATCCTGCAGATCCTGCACATCAGTACAAATATGAGCACCACAACCAAGAATCAAAATCCAATTTTTAAAACTAGAAGTATTCATATTTATCTCAATAACAAACATACCAGAAGCGATAGCCCTTGCCATCCTTGATATCCTCCTTCTGCCCTTTGCCCATTCGCAGTCACGTTTCCAGTGACCCCTCTTGCCGCAGTTGAGGCAGATGTCGTGAGATTTGTCCTTTGGCTTCCTAGAAGCTATTGTCAACTTGCCTTTGCCTTTTTTCTTGAACTTTCTTCTTCCTTGCACCTCCAATTGCCTTGGGGCCACCACCCTTTGGCGCATGAGAGGTCGATGCAAAATGCGCCTCGCGCTTGCTCCCCTTTAGGAGTTCCTTTCGGACTCCTTCAAGATAGATAACAGCTCTCCAAGATGTCTCTGTATCCATCAACTTATAGTTGACTATGATTTGTGTTTCCAAGTATCAGGAAGTGACTGCAAGATCATATCTATAGTCAGCTCAGCCTCCAAGACTATTCCCATATTGGTCAACTCATCAATATCGGGATCATTTGATCCCGTGGGCTTCAACTGATGCACCGTCTGTCATCCGGGAGCGGAAGAGTTTCCTTACTAGCTCGTACCTCTTCATCCGCTTATTGGTGCGGTGAAGATCACGCAATCTTGCCATCATGTTATAAGGGATCATCCAAGTCCCTATTCTGGCGTCTGAAATGCTGGGTCAGTTGCAGCTAGCATAACTGACTGAGCTTGGTCACAATCATCACTATGAGTCTTCCATAACTCTAGCTCCAGTGGCTCAGTGGGTTTTAGCGGACGGAAGGTCTCTGAATAGTATATAGTACCTCTCAGCCCCAAGCACTATCTTGAGGTTCATTTCCCAGTCGGCAATTTGTCCCTTTGAAGACATTATCGCCCATGATTATGTCGCGGATATTACCTTTGCCAGTCATCTTGACAACTATAGTCCAACTATAAAGTCAACGATGTTATGGGTACAGTCAACTGTTAAAATAAAAATACAATATATTAGTCCAACTAATTATTAAAATATTGACGAATAATTTTGAAAGACGCGTAAGGCTAAGTATCTGAACGAAATAGCAAATTCAATAATAGCCTCCCACCTTTTTCTTCAAGTTTCTAACCTCTGTAGAGACCTCGGGAAATCTAATTTCCTAGTGGGCTAGGATCCCGTTTAATAACACACAACCTTGACTTTGGCCAATAAAAATTGTATGCTATTTAACATAGGTAGATCTCCATGATCAATTGGATCTCATCCAATTCCTAGATCCAGTTAGGTAGGACATCCAAGTCCGAAACATATGTATAATGTCAATGTATCTAATACATTTTCTTCCTAACCCTATCCTCCGAATCAACTAGGCTTGGCTTTGGCCAAAAACAAACCTAATGATTCCAGTTAAGGGGACCCATTGACAGGAAAGTTTCGTATCAATGTCGTTGGACAAAAAGTGACCTTGACTTTGGTCAATAAAAATCACGATTTGGACAGACACCGATATGCAACAAAAACTCTCATGATTCAAGTACATCCTAGGTTGACAAAGGTCTTGACTTTGGTCAAAACAAACCAATGCCACTTCGGATCTTGAACAGAACCATTCAATGGAAGGATATTAGCTTAATATAAATTGAGGGATTTTCGCGTAATTGGCAAACAATTTATTTATCTTTGTTAGGTCTCATCATCATCACCCTTAAGCATGCTTCTAAAACATCATAAAGCGCGTAAAGTAAATTAATAGTGATATGCGGATGGATATTTAAACAACTTGTCCTAGAACAAATCACTCCCTTTCCTCTCCCCGCTAGCATTATTATTCTAACTACTACTACCCAATTACATAATACAATAAGAGAAACCTCATTTACATTGAGGGGAATTAGGTGAGAAGAGAATACAAAGAGATAAAGAGATAAGGCTGGACACGCAGGTCCAATTATAATTCCAAATTTACAAAACTTCTAAAATTACCCTTTCCCTTCTAATATCCATCCGATATACACTATTCATTCATCACATACATATATATTCAAACAAGACATGTTTTTTACAACCAATCTAATCCAATTAATTAATTAGTCTTTGTTAAAGTGATCATCCAATGTTCAAACACGGTTTGATTTTGTGCGAGTCCAACTCGATTGTGAATAAGTACATAAGGTACGAATTCGCGAATTATATCGAACTACTTATTAAATCTAATTTAATTCGTATTCAATACTAATTCAATTATTTAATTCAAATTAAATGTTTACACTTTTAATATGCTTTAAAGACTTAGATTCTAAATCTAATTCTATTGGGTCTCAAAGCCCAACTAACATCCAATGTTGAATTTAATTCAAGTCAAATGGGCTTAGAATTGATTTATATAAGGCTTGGGCTTTGGTCAATGTGGGTCAAACCCATTACCAAGCCCAAATAAGAATCACCTTAAGTGCCATAAAACCAATTTTAAGCCCATAAGGCCCAATTAAATTATTAAAGCCCATTAATTAAATTTTAATATTCCAAAATTACAAGTCCAATTAATTAAAGTGTAATACCAAGATTAATATAGAAACCAAATATTTCAAAATACCCATTTAAAGTTTATAATCATCAATTTTTCAAAATAAATGTCCAACATTAATTTTAACAAAAAATCAACTCCTTTACATGTCCTATGTATTCGGCCAAGGTGAGTTTTTTGTGTCGATTTGTTTTTCAATCCGATTGAATTATTAATCTACGTCCCGTACATACACTCTAAGTCATTTAATGATCTTAAACACAAAAATTTCAATCCACTCCAAGTAGCACACATTCGGCCAAGGCATGAATTTGGGGAAAAATCATCCAATGCATTTTTCATAAAATTTCCATATAACATCATTCAATATCGAATAATGCAAGACACTTAACTTATTCATCAAATTCACAAGATCATGCTTCAACCAATTTTATCAAATTTTAACCTAAAGTATTTCATGCTTAACCATGGCTCTGATACCATTGTTGGTTTCTATAATATGTCCCAAGGAAAGATTAAGCATACATGAAAGTACAACAAAGAATATATAAAAGATGAAGTATGGGGCGGAATCATACTTACACAAGCTCTTGTGATGAAGAAATCAAGCCAAGATGGAAGTGCTGCCAAGGTTGATTAGGTTCGATAACCAAAGAACGACAAGGAAGGACAGAAAGCTGCCAAACTTTGTGTATTCCCTGGCTCTATGATGGGTTTCCCTATCACCTCTTTGATCCCTTGAAGTAGTGCTAGCCTTGCATGTGAGAAGTGTTCCAAACAACAAAGCCTTCTTCAAGCTTTGGCAACCAATGGAAGAAAGAACCAAACTTAACATGCGATGTTTTCTGGTCAAGAAAGAGAGAGAAGAGAGAATTTTTTCTTAATTGATTTTGATACCAAAAATCAATTATATTTTATCCATAATTTATTAAATAATAATAAATCTTACACAAGCCATGCAAAGCTTAGAGTGTCAAACCTCAAATCCATGCATAAAACAATCGAGTGATTAGCCACTCACCATGCAATGCATTTATCAATAAATAATACATATAATGACATGTGTCATGTGGGCCCCACACTTTCCAAATGAAGTGGGCCCACTCACTCACGCTTCGGGTTCGATATTTCCGAAATACCGAACTTCGTCGCGACGTTATTTAAATCGAATTTAAATAAATAATCGCGCCTAGCGAAATTATTATTTACGTCGCTAACGAATTAATTCTAAATTAACTCGTATGCCCGAATTAAAATCTAATTTTAATTTCGCGTCGAAATCGAATTCGATTATTATATCGAATATAATAATTTTAATCGATTAATTCCAATTAATCGTTCTCTCTCTAAATAAGGCACTTTATATCCGAGATAAAGTTTCTCCGCAATTAATTCCAAGATTAATTAAGTTCGAATCAAATATCATAGGTGAATCTTCAGGAAGCGACCCAAGAGATCTCCGGATATGTTGGCCGTAAATAACGGTCGTCGGATAATCCGAACACGCACGTACCTCGTACTACGTTCTTACCGATTCACAAGACAGGTTGGCTTCTAGCAAAGCGCCATGCCTACCCAATTCTCCCAGAAATATTCTTATAGGAATATAAGATCTATATCAAGCGTAGTATACCGTAGTATTGCGTACATCGATCCAGTATCGGATGATCACATGCTAGGCCTGGGGCTGGAGATGTGTCTGCCCCGTACGAAACATATATCGGACATCAAGCAGCTAGTCTCTTTAATCAGACAATCCTGACCTAGTCATATTGTCCCGACGGTTGCAACCTTTTATAGAGTACTAGTTCTGTGTCCTGCGTGATCATCACCTCCATAATGTCTGAAGCGATACTTCCATCTTGACATCACATCCAGTACACTACGATTCTCGATAACCCCAGAAGAGGTGTACAAAGAACCGGTTAGGGTCCCCAACCACCAAACCAAGTTTACCGATTGTCGCAAGTACTAGCGATGTAAGTCTCAGGTTCAGACCATATACACCTACCCTGATGCGGCCTCCCATAGACACGCAGACATACTACCAATGGGATTCCGCGGGGTCTATCCAGAGCGAAGCTGTTTTCTGTACCATCGGTAAACACAACCTCCTATCGCACTTGCATGTATCCAATACTTAAATATATGAGAACTATGCCGTTGTGCCCTCACAACGTCACAAGCGCAATACTAGTCTATTCCGCATTATCGATGTCCGATCTCGATAATACTACCGACTAGGGATATTTAATGATTAAACTTTTAGATTGATACTGTCTCATATCATCTCAATCCATATTAATCATATGGACTTTCGCCATTTATTAATCAAAGTAAATATTATTACAAAACGGCAAAAGGCAATTTCATTATCACATAGTTAATTTTGTACAATAATACAATATCATTTACAAACAGTGACGCTATGGGACATAATGTCTAACAGAACCATACACCAAAAATAGCTCTCAAATTATCTTTGATGATTCATGGAAGAAAGTAAGGAAAAATCATGAAAAAAGGCTTTAGGAAATTGGAGAATTAGAGGTAATACTCAATATCCCTAAGCTTGAAACATGTTTCTTTTTCTTGATGATCTAGTAAGATTCTAGGGTTTCCTTTTTCTTTAAAATTTTGGGCTTTTGGTTTTGGTGGATGGATTTGATGTGATTATTCATGTGTAAGTGTTTGTTGCTATTATTGTAATATGTTATCCAATTTATTCATTTGATGATATGTTTCCATTCTAGAGTGTTATAACCACACTTATAATGCATAAAATTGTTCTTGGGTGATTCATGTGTGGTGACTCTGATTGGTGTGTTGATTAATAGGATTAATCTTAAAGAATTAGATTTAAAGCATGAAAATTTGATATATTTAGCTTCTGGATCAGATTTGGAAATAATTTTCATATGGTGATGAAAAATATGTCTAATGAATGTATTGAATGTGTTTTGGGTGTTGGAACAATTTCCGGAAATTATTTCGAAGTTGAAATAAGCGAAAACGGTGAAACACGATGTTATCGGGTGACTTTTGAGCCAACCCGGTGATGGCTGCCCAAAGATTGAATTTGTCACTGTTTGGGCAGCCCATAACTGCCCTAACACTATTGGGGCTGACCTGGGCAGTTCCCATAAGTGTTGGGTGGTCAGTTCAGTCAAAAACGTATTTTCTGTCATTTTGCGGAAAAAAATTTTTGTAAAACTTTCGCGAAGTTTCTACCTTATTTATGTCGTTATTTGATATCGAATAAATGTGTTTAGGTGAAATATGAATAAATTATTCATATTAAATATTGAATAGTTTGTTCGCTAATTTGAAAAGTTTTAAATTTATGATTTCGCCCGAACAACGCTTCCTCCGCGCTCTTCGCCCAAAACCCCAACAACATCTTGTTCCATATTTTGAACTTCACCCTCATTTCCTTCAAACTTTTCTGATTATAGATAGTGGTTGGCCACGACGGGTGGCATGCTACCAAATTGGATAATGATATGGGTTCTCTAACATCTCATTCTCCATCTCGGCGTTCAAACCTCGCTCGCTCTCTATATTTTGGAGTCGGTTTAGTTTTTATGCGAATGTTTTCAGGCTTCTTTTTCACTGTCTTATCATCACCTTCACTCATTATAACACTTAACTCATTTGAGCCTTTGTGGTGGTCCACTCCATACCTCTAGCGCATCATTTAGCTATATTTCCTTTGATACTGTCTCAACTGTATCATTGTCATCTCATCAATGGGAATTATCCTCCCATTCTTTTTGTTATGCGAATGCCACATGTTGGACTTGCACAGTTGCGATTGGAAAGTGATGACATTCTAGAAAACGTTTGACTGTCCCCCGTTGAACCTTGAGGCGAATGTTCATGGATGTCATACCTCGGGGTACTTACTTGGTGGGGGTCTCATTTCACAAGTTTTTTTTTTAACTTTTTGATCCATTTTAAGTTTTAGGCAATAGATACACAATCTTTCTTGGTCGTTCCCCATCACCCTAGGCCTCAGTCGTTCAAACACGTCAAGACGTTGCTCGTCATATCCTTCATCCAATACCAACTTGAATCTTGGCAGTCTCATTTTGGTTAAGTCCAGATTAATCGTATTAATTTCCACTAGCTTGGGGAACGGGTTCTAGTCCACAACCATCTTGTCTTTACTTTTGAACGTAATTCTTCTTGACTCAATAGCATTTTGTAACATATTTTGAAATACAAGACAATTGTTAGTCAAGTGAGACCATATATTATGCCATTTATAACGTTTTCTTACCCCTAATTTTTTCAGGGTACGATAATATATGCTGATTGT
>SKCR01032406.1:0-21598 GCA_019454045.1 Zanthoxylum bungeanum
CACCGTGCCTACCCAATTCTCCAAAAATATTCTTATAGGAATATGTGATCTATATCAGGCATAGTACACGTAGTATTGCGTATTACGATCCAGCATCGGATGTCACGTGCTAGGCCTGGGGCTGGAATTGTGTCTGACCGTATGAAGAACATATCAAAGTGAAGCCAAAACAGTGAGGAAAACAGTGGAACAACAAGTTAAGACGCTAAGCTAGTGAACCGGAAGAATAAGGAGCTTTTACCCCTTCCGATCTCCGCGAAACGCAAGTCCGAAGACGACTTAAAAGGTTAGACCTGAGGGTACCTTTCACACTTGTTTTTTATTTGATTTTTATTGATTCTTTTAATTGTGTTTTAATTATTTATTGAATATTGTTTGCATGTGATGTGTGTTGTGGCCATTGATTAAAATGGAAAATACGTCGTCTCTCGTGGTATATAGGATGGAAACCCAGACGTAAATTCCGTAGCCGATTCCGAATGGATGGTAGTGCGGTCTGTACTTGGGATACAACTCCACGTACCACTTGAGTAAACGGCGTATATTTCGCTTTATGTTATTTTGATTATTCTCACTTTATTATTCCGTCTTTTAATTTCCGCATGTTATTTATTTATGTTATGATGTGATCGAGCGCATGGGCTTAGTAAGTGGAATGAAAGATCCCCTATGGGGAAGGGTTAAAGCCCTTTACCACGATGTTTTGCTGTGCCGGTTGATGTGTGTTCGGTTGAATGCAAGACACGTTCAATCGGACATATTAAGTTTGATATGATTGTCTTTATTTTTGTATGTATGATGCGATCGAGCGCATGGGCTTAGTGAGTTAGTCCAAAGGTCCTATATTTGAGAGACAAAGAGCCTAAAAGGCCACCTTTGTGACACTACTTCGCCGCGCCGGACGAAGTGTGTTTGGGTTGAATGTACGTTCAATCGGGCATACGAAGTCCTACACTTTTATTGTCTTTATTTCATGTATTGTGATGTGACGCGCATGGGCTTAGTATGTTGGTCTAAAGGTCCTCTCTTTGAGAGACAAAGAGCCCCAAAAGGCCACCTTTATGGCAGTACTTCGCCGCGCCCCTTTATTTTGTTGTTTAGTATGACGTCTTCTTACATGACCATGCATCATATCACATTGCGCATGGGCTTAGTATGTTGGTCTAAAGGTCCTCTCTTTGAGAGACAAAGAGCCTAAAAGGCCACCTTTACGGCAGTACTTTTCCGAGCCTCTTTTATTTAGTTATTCGCTTCATAACGTCTTTTTGAAAATTCATGCATCATATTGCATTGCGCATGGGCTTATCAAGTGAGATTAAGGGTCCTCCACTTTGAGGGGTGAAAATGCTTGAAAGCTACCTTTGCTACAATGATTTGCCGCGCCCCTTAATCTGTTGTTATGTACGAGAACTCATATATTCATCTGTTCATGTATGTGTCATGTCGTTTACTGCATTTTGGAGGTCACTACTATAACCTCTTTCGAACGCGTTCCGAAACGCCGCACGAACGCATGTCTTCTGTCTGGTCCCGTTTGAACGCGTTTACGAATGCTACACGAACGCGAATACACTAAATTGAGTCATTTTCATCACATGTGCGTCTGTGTCTATATCTATCTTCTTTTGCACCACGTCATAGCATGCTCACTTTAATGCCTAATTGCACCCCTAAGCGTCTTTTTGCATTACGTACTTAGTTGGCTCTTTTATTTATGCATGGACATGTAATGGCTATTTGTTTATGATATGTCTATGAAATCACATATTCGCCATTATTTGATTCGCCTCTATGTGTGCTTGTGTGGTTAGTGTGTGCTTGTGTTTCCATGAATACAATATGCCAATGAAGTTGTATGTTCGTTGCTATTTTGATGTACTTCAAGCATGCAATCTTAGATGTGAAATATATGCCAATTTAGGTGTAAGTTTTATTTTTGTGCATATGGATTTAGAAGCATGATACTCTTGGAAATAAGTGTTACTTAAGCTTGATTAAATTATTACACAAATCCTTTCATTACAAGTGACATAAGTAAGGGACCATTCCGAACCCACGGTTTGAGGTTTTCCCTTGCGAGGGGTGAGTGCGGCCTTAAATCTCATTTTCCCGGTTCATACCGGGTGGCGACTCCATTATTCTCCGGTTTAGTCCCCCGTGGCTACTCCGTACTCCCGACCGGGCCGCGTGCCCGGGACAGCATGCGTCGCCCAGTTCCTGTGTTCCCACACTTCTTTCATCTATAATTGGAATCACTTCAATCCAATATCGGAGTAAAAAATTATGGCTAAAATACGAATATTAAGCAGGGCTAAATTTTCTGAGGTTATACACTGTTAGAACGCCCTATTAAATTTCAGACCTCCAAAATCCAAATGTCAAATCCATTTCTGGATATGCATCCAAAGTAATATTTCACCTATATAAAAGATAAAAATCAAAATTAATATAAAAATAATTATTATTTAACAATTATGCTAAAATAAATGGATTAATGAAATCACAAGTGTAAAATGATATATTATTCTCTTAATAAAATGTGCTTTTTAGTCCCAATCACCCCCCAACCAGCTTATTACTAGTCCATAGTAATCTAAGCGAAAACTAAAAAGTAAAATTCTTATCTAAGTTAGTAGTTGTTTTCTTCCTTTCTAAATTACCCAATAAGTAAATTCTCATGTACATTTTATCATTCTCCATAAACACAATTAACAAGTTATTAATCAACTCATTGTGCCCATAACATTCACAAGTGTAGTTGAAAAGAGTGAAATATTTTTTCCTAAGGTTATATCAGAATTCACACCTTTTTAGCGATGAAAATTTATTTATAAATGCATTTTTTTAATGCATCTTCAATCCTTGTAATGAGCCTTAGTCCAGTGACTCCCAAACCAGTTGCTTTAGGGCACTAGGTGTTAAGACACCCTAACAGACTTAATTACTCGAATTTCAAATGTTAAAAGTTCTACCGTTTGACGTGAATAATCAATGCTTACTGAGGTAAATGTTCGGTTATACTAGGTAGAAACTTAATTATTATCATCATCAATTTTTTTAAATTAACTCAGGCTCTACCGTTTGACTCGAACAATCACTGCTTGCTGAGGTAAGATGTCCAGTTATTAAGTAAAAGTATGGTTAATTTTATTTTTTTTAATATAATATAAATCACACTGCTTTTAGGTGCTACCTCCAAAAAACTAGAGAACTGAATATTACAAAATTTTCACTTACAATCCATGTTCATATGTTACCTATATGTTGATAATACCTATCAAATGAGCATATAAAGATCAAATTTAATCAACATTACGGAGAATTTTCAAATTTAAATAATTCAAAAGGAAATAAACAAAAAAAAATAATGTGTTACGAATTACACTGAGATACGTCTCAGGAGCGAAAACTCCTTACACAGCTATCTCTGAATAATAATTTCACTTGGTTAGTCAAACATTTGTTGTTAGTTTGTGTGTAGTTTAAAAACAAAATATAAATCAAAACAAAACATTTTAGTTTTTTTTTACACACAAATAACAACAAAGCAAAAAATAAAAACAAAATAATAAAACATAAAGCAAAAACAAACAAGCCAACTCTCCCCTCCCCTAACCAAATTGAGACATTGTCCCCAATGTCTGAAAAAGAAGAAGTAGAGTTTAGAAAACATCACCTGGTTAGCGTGAAATTGACAATTGAATCTACTGCTACCAAAAAGATAAATTATAACATAAAACAGTAAAAAAAAAATCAAAACAGTAAATTGAAATGTAGTTGTGATTGTGGCTCACATCTTTATCTGGTTTTACATCCACTAACGGCTTGAACGACCTCTATGGGTCGGGGATATGCTTCCCATCTAATTTTCTTATAAATTGGCAAACATGGCCTCTTAAAGTCAGATTCCCGAGACTATAATCTTGTCTTTTTTGTAATTGTGTATGTAAATTATGAATTACTCGATGAACATGTCCACTAGGATGCGTCTCAAGAGTCAGTGATATATCATCTAAAGACTGCTTACTCAAGCCATCTCTAATGAATTGAGTTTATCTTCGCGATTGTTAGTCACAATTCCTAAAGAACGACAATGAATGTCGCACGTCCAACGTGCACATTTATAACAAACACCTAACTATTTAGCTCTTCGTTTCTTAACATAGGTGCTTTTTCCTAAACCAGGCATGTGAGATATGAAAAAGTCAGATGACTCACCTGCTAAACGAAATCTTGCTTCAATTACCCAAAGAATATCACTATGAATACCATGGTTCATTGGAAGTCTCATTCTTTCAGTGTGTGCTTTGTAAATTTTCATCAAAGTATTTCGGGGAAGAGACATAAAATGATTATGGAGTTTTACAAGAGTTTCATCTATGCATTGATGATTCAAGTCTTGAGGTATTTGTCTTTCTTGATTGCTTGTAAGAGGGGAATAACTTCTCACAGGATAAGTTTGTTCATCTCCAAGAAATACATTCTTCAATTCTCCTGGTAAGGCTTCAATTCCAAATTAGGTGCTTCCTAATGTTTTCCTTCTTCCAATATTTCTAGTTCCTCAAAATTTTATTTTTATCCATCTTCTTCCAGTACCTGTGTAGAATCATGTAAAAAATCATTAGGAATATCCGAATCTAATTGCATATTTGATTCAAGAAAATTAGTTGTACAAATTTCTGTATGGTCAGATAAACTCCCCTGAATATATTCCTCCATAATTGGTTTAATTGGATCTACGGTCCCATCTTCATTGTCTTCATCGTATGGTTGTTTTCACATGTCAAAAATATTAAGCTTCAACGTCATATTGCCAAAGGAAAAATTCATGATTCCATTCCTGCAATTTATTAAAGCGTTAGCTATTGCTAAAAATGGACGACCAAGTATTACAGGAACTGGCTTATTATTATTTGCTTTAAGTTGTGTTCTTAAGATAATAAAATCCACATGATATATGAATTTATCGACTTCTAATAACACATCTTCTACAATTTCTTTCGGTACCTTGACTGATCTATTGGCAAGTAAAACAGTAGTTGAAGTTGGTTTTAACTCGCCAATATTAAGTTGTTGGTAAACCGAAAATGGAAGCAAATTTACACTAGCTCCAAGGTCAAGCAAAACGTGTTCAATTTTTTTTATCTCCAATAATACATGAAATATTTGGAGAACCAGGGTCTTTGTATTTTAAAGTATTATTGGTGGAGAGAATGGAACTTACCTGTTCGGCTAGAAAAGCTTTCTTTCTTACCTGATGTTTTCTTTTAACGGTGCACAAGTCTTTAAGAAATTTGGCATAAGATGGTATCTGTCGGATGACATCTAAAAAAGGAATGTTGACCTTTACCTGTTTGAATAATTCATAAATTTCTGGGGAATGGTTCAATTTCTTTATTTTTAATGCCTGAGGAAATAGAGGTGCATGTGACAAATTTTTATCATCAACGATAAGTATTGGTTCATTAACCCTTTCCTTACCCTCTGAATCTGATTTATTTTCAATTTCCTGAGGTTCAAAATTAGGTTTGTGGATGACCTTACCATTGCAAAGAGTACTAACAGATTTGACTTGGTCAATGTGTTGACTACCGGAACTACCCTCGTGAGAGTTTTGATGACTCTTGGGATTTGGCTGTGGTTGTGCAGGAAAATTGCATTTCTCATTAATGGTTAATGCAGATGTGATTTTGGAAAATGTATCTTTCAGATCAATCAATGTTTGCATATGTTGGTTATTGATGGCTTCATATTTCTCAATGAATGCATGCAAGATATGGTGTATAATTCTGGGAATTTCTGAATTCTGGTGTACCTGGGAGGTTGTTGTGATGTTTGTGCTTGGTTATCATTCCTCCAATTGAAGTTTGGATGGTTTCTCCAACCAGAATTGTAGGTTTGGGAGTATGGGTTTGGATTTGGTCTATTAAAGGTGTTTATAGAACTGACTTGGTCATGGAGACATTCTTGCGGGGCTGGCAAGTTTGGGCAAACTTGTGTGACATGTTCATTTGAATTATAGATTTGACATGTGACTTCTTGAACTGACTTGACATGATCACTCTTCCTCATTTCTAATGCCTCAACCTTTTTAGCTAGAGATGTATACTTAGCATAAAGGTTATGGTCTTCCCTAAGGTTAAACATACCTCTACTAGATGGATGTGGTTTTACATATGACTCATAAATGCCAATTGTGTCTCAGTGTTGTGCAATCTTTGTTATCTGTTCCAGGTAATCTAGTGCATCTTCGGGACTTTTGTCCCTAAACTCACCATTACACATCATTTCCACTACTTCTCTACCTTAGGGTGTTAACCCCTCGTAGAAATAGGCAACCAACCTCATGTTGGGTCTCTAAGAACAATCCAAGATCATTTTAAGCAAAATTGATGTGTGAATACGCAAAGAAGTAGCGGAAATACTTACATTGAACGGATTGGATGTAGGTGTAGAGTTCAAAAATTCCACTTTGAGAAGTTGTTCCAAGCTCCTCTCTTTGATGTATGTTGAAGCTCCAAGCTTGAAGTTTGAGATTCCAAACTCTAGAGAATGTTTCCCTATCACCTTTGTATGATGTAATGTGTGCTATAACTTGGAAAAATTTGCAACAAAGTGCTTCCTTTGCCTTTGTAATTCTCGGCCAAACCAAGAAAGAGAAGAGAAATTTTCACTTTCACCGTGAAAGAGAGAGAGGAAGAGTGAATGAATTTTTTAATTTTCAAAAATATAATTACCAAATACCAAAAGTTGGTATATGTCACTTTACACTTCAAATAAAATAATAGAAGTGTAATTTACAAGTTTTCAACTACTAACAACTTCCATCAAGCTAAAGTGACAAAGTTGACTAGTGATGTGACATGTGATGTGACTTGTGGGCCCCACTTTAATTCAAAATCAGAGCAGGCCCGCAAACACATTCCGGGCTCGGGTTCGTTAATTCCGAATTAACGAATTTTCTATTGCGACGTAATTAAATCAAATTTAATTAAATAATTATGTCTAGCAAAATTACTATTAAATTCGCTCGCGAATTAATTCTAAATTAATTTGTTCGCCTGAATTAAAATCCAATTTTAATTCCGTTATGAAATCTAATTTCATTTAATATATCAAATATATTATTTTATAGATTAATTCTGAATTAATCGTTCTCTCTCTATTAATTGAATTTTATCCCAGATAAAATTTTTCCGCAATTAATCCTAGATTAATTTTCTCTCTCTTATAATTAATCTCATATTAATTATGTTCGAGTCATACGTCATCGGTGAATCTTCGGGAAGCGACCCATGAGATCCCTGGATATGTTGGCAGTAAATCCGGTCGTCGGACTATTCGAACACATGCGTACCCTGTATCATGTTCTTACCGATTTACGAGACATGGTTGGCTTCTAGCAAAGCGTCATGCCTACCCAATTCTCTAGAAATATTCTTTAAGGAATATATAATCTTTATCAGGCGTAGTATACGTAGTATTGCGTATTACGATCCAGTATCGGATGTCACATGTTAGGCCTTGGGCTGGAATAGTGTCTGCCCCGTACGAAGCATATATCGGATCACAAGCAACTAGTCTCTATAATCGGATAATCATGACCTTGTGATATTATCCCGATAGTTACAACATAATAGAGAACCAGTTCTGTATCCCTACGTGATCATCATCTCCATATGACTGAAGTGATACTTCCGTCTTGACATCACACCCAATACACTACGATTCTCAATAAACCCAGAAGAGGCGTACACAGAACCTGTTAAAGTCCCAGACGACCAAAACCAAAGCGTATTGATTGTCGCAAGTACTAGCGATTCCAAATTAAGCCTAATTAATTAAATTCTAATAATCCAAATATCAAAATTTATTTAATTAAAGTGTATAGCCATAATTAATTATTTAAATTAACATTTCCAAAATACCAATTTACATAATTAATCATGCTTTATTATTTTCAATACATGTCCAACATTATTGAAGCAAAATCAATCCCAACATGCTCATACAAGCTCACGGCAATCATGGTAATTTTTCATTAATTTTGATTAGATTGATTGAATAACATGCTTTGTGTGAATACATGGATGTATTGTATGAATAATGTATATCGGATGGATATTAGATGGGTGTGAGGGTAATTTTGGAAATTGTTGTAATAAATTTAGAATTTATTAAATTGGACCTGCATGTCCAGCCTTTATCTCTCGATTATTTGTAATTCTCTTCTCACCAATTCCCCTCACTGTAATGAGGTTTCTTTATTGTATTATGTAATTGGGTAGAAGTTAGAATAGTGCTAGCCGGGGAGAGGATATGGAGTGATTTTTTCTAGGAACAATTTGTGAAATATCCATCCGCATATCATTATTAATTTATTTATCGCGCCTTATTATGCTTTTAAAATGCATGCTTAAGGGTGTATGATGAGACCTAATCAAAGATAATTAATTGGTTGCCAATTACGCGAAAAACCCTCAACAAATAGTAAGTTTTTCTTTCCATTGAGTGACTCATTCTCAAGATCCAAGATTGGCATTGGTTTGTTGGCCAAAGTCAAGACCTTTGTCTATCGCGGATGTGTTTGAATCATGAAGGCTTTGTTCCATATCGCATGTCTTGGCCAAGTTATGATTTGTTGGCCAAAGTCAAGATCACTTCTTGTTCATCGACATCGATTACGAAGCTTTCCAAAGTCAATGGGTCCCGCTTAACTGGAATCATTAAGCTTGTTGAGCCAAAGCCAAGGCTTAGTTTATTCAGAGGAAAAGGTTAGGAAAATATATTGGATATATTGGCATATATATTGTATATATGTTTCGGACTTTGAGGTCCACCTACCGGATCTAGGAATTGGATGAGATCCAATTGATCTTAGAGATCTACCTAGTTAAATATCATACAGCTTGTTGGCCAATTAACGGGATCCTAGCCCATGAGGAAACTAGGTTTCCCGAGTACTCAACAGAGGGTTAGAGGCTCGCCGAAATATAGTGGGAGGCCAGTATTGAATTTGCAATTTCGTTCAAATACTTGGCATTACGCGCTTTCAAATTATTTCGTCAATTTTATATATTTATTAGTTGGACTAATATTCTATTATTTTTCTTGTAACAGTTGGATTGTACCCATATATCGTTAATTGAATAGTTTGACTATTGCAATTAAGATGGCTGGAAAGATCGGGGTTAGAGACATTATCATGGGCGAAAATGTCTTTAATGGCGCGAACTTTCTTGACTGGGATATGAACCTCAGGATTGTCCTGGGGGCGGAGAGAATGCTCTATATGATAGAGAAACCTCTCGGGCCTAAGCCCGAAAATGAGCAGCCGTTTGAGCTTGAGCTTTGGAAGACTCATAGAGATGACAACTCAACTTCTCAATCCATCATGCTCGCTACGATGACCCCTCAATTTTTTCGCCAAAACAAAGGATTAGATCTCTATACTATGATTGCAAAATTGAAGGACCTTCATCGATCTAACCTTAGATGGCAAATGTATGAATTGCAGAAGAAGCTCTTTTGATTTCGAATGTCAGAGGGTACATCTGTTGAGCACCATGTGTCGCAGATGATTGCTGACATTGAACAGCTGGGTCAGCTAAGCATAACCTTTGAGGCTGAGACTTATATAGATTTGATCTTGCAGTCTCTTCCTGACAGCTGGAGCGGGTTCATCATGAACTACAATATGATGAACCAAGACCATACTCTTAAAGAGCTGATGACAATGCTGCATGAAGCAGAAAAAGAGCTATTGAAGGGCAAAAAGCACGAGGCGCACTTCGCTTCAACATCTCAGTCTCCCAAGGCTTAGCTGAAGGCTACTGGAGGTCTAAAGAAGAAGAAGAAGAAGGGCAAGGCCAAATCGTCAAAGTCTTCTGGGAAGGCAAAGGACAAATCCCAAGATGTATGCCTGTAGTGTGGCAAACAAGGTCACTGGAAGCATGACTGCTGTGAGTATAAGGCGCACATGAAGGAAATCAAAGTGGGCAAGGCACCGGCTTCAGGTATGTTTGTTATAGAAATAAACATGTCTACTTCTAGTTTTAAAAATTGGATTTTTGATTCTGGTTGTGGTACTCATATATGTACTGATATGCAGGATCTGCAGATTAGCTGGAGACTGGCCTCAGGAGAGATTGACCTCCGCGTTGGAAATGGGACTAGAATCGCCGTTTTGGACGTTGGGACTTATATTTTGGAACTGCCCTCGGGGCATGTACTTAATCTTTCAGAATGTTATTATATACCTAGTTTGACTAGGAATATTATATCTGTATCTTTATTAGCCCAATGTGGGTATACTTTTGTATTTAAAAACACATGGTGTTTTATGTATAAAAATGATATGGAGATATGCAGTGCTGATGTAAATAATGGTCTTTATATTTTGAATATAAATCAATCTCAAACATATAATGTAACAAGCAAAAGGCTTAAATTAAGTAACAAAGATGAAACTTATATGTGGCATGTCGTCTGGGACACATTAACAAGACTCGCATATCCACACTTTCGAAGAGTGAGTAATTGGACGGATTTGATCCAAATTCATATGACGTCTGCGAATCTTGTTTATTAGGCAAAATGCCTAAAACACCTTTTAGCGGTAAAGGTGCATGTGCCACCAAACTGTTAGCCCACGTTCATAGTTACGTATGTGGGCCCATATCTAGCCAGGCTAGAGGTGGATATGAATACTTCGTAACCTTTATGGATGATGCATCGCGTTATGGTTATGTGTATCTTATGAGACACAAGTTGGAAACCTTTGAGAGATTCAAAGAGTTTCGACACGAAGTAGAAAAACAGACCGGCAAAAGTTTTAAAAAATAAACGGTCGGACCATGTTAGAGAATACTTGAACAATGAGTTTCTTGATTACTTGAAAGAATATGGTATTCTTTCACAGTGGACTCCTCCTGGAATACCTCAATTAAACGGTGTGTCCGAACGGAGAAACCAAACTTTGTTGGACATGGTAAGATCTATGATGAGTCGCACAGAGCTACATGTTTCCTTCTAGAGATATGCATTGAACAGTGCAATACTTATTTTGAATAAGGTTCCGTCAAAGTCTGTTCAACAGACTCCGTATGAGATATGGACAGGAAAGAAACTGGGTTTCTCATTCCTGAAGATTTGGGGATGCTGGGCATACGTTAAACATTTGGAAGGTACCAAACTTGAACCCAAATCGGATAAATGCCTATTTGTAGGTTATCCTAGGGAAACCAAAGGATATTACTTCTACAACCCACAAGAGAACAAAGTATTTGTTGCTCTACATGCGGTTTTACTTGAGAAGGAATTCCCAAATGCAGTGGTTAGTGGGAGGAAAGTAGAACTCGATGAAAATCAGAGTGATAGTGTTCCTGGCACAAAATCCTTAACGGAACATGAACAGTTCATCAGGGATGAGACTGTACCACAATCTTCGAATACACAAGAACCACGTAGGTCGGAGAGAGTCAGAAAACAACCTGAGAGGTATGGGTTTCTAATCTCACCTCATGTGGATATTAATCTTATTGAGGAAGACGAACCGCTACGTATGAGGAAGCGATACAAGGTATAGACTCTGCTTTATGGCAAGATGCCATGAAGTCCGAATTGGATTCCATGTACACCAAC
The DNA here is from genome assembly GCA_019454045.1 of Zanthoxylum bungeanum. Classification (NCBI taxonomy): domain Eukaryota; kingdom Viridiplantae; phylum Streptophyta; class Magnoliopsida; order Sapindales; family Rutaceae; genus Zanthoxylum; species Zanthoxylum bungeanum. Next base: position 11,644 of record SKCR01032406.1, read on the forward strand.
CAAGTTTGGGCACTGGTTGATGCACCAGAAGGCGTAAAGCCTATTGATTGCAAATGGGTCTTCAAGAAGAAGATCGATATGGATGGCAACGTACAAACGTACAAAGCTAGGCTTGTAGCGAATGGGTATTGTTAACGACATGGTGTCGATTACGACGAAACTTTTTCACATGTTGCCATGATTAAATCCATTCGGATAATACTTGTTATTGTTGCATATTTCAATTACGAGATATGGCAGATGGACGTCAAAACCATTTTCCTTAATGGAAAACTTTTGGAGGATGTTTATATGCAACAGCCTGACAGTTTTTTCGTACCAAAACATGCAGACAATATTTGCAAGTTAAATCGATCCATTTATGGATTAAAGCAAGCATCACGTTCTTGGAACCAACGTTTTGATGAGATCATAAAAGAATATGATTTCGTTCAAAATGAGGATGATCCTTGTGTATATAAGAAGTTTAGTGGGAGTGCACTGACATTCATTGTCCTTTACATTGATGATGTATTGCTGATTGGCAATGACATTCCCATGCTACAATCGGTGAAAGCTTGGCTTTCATTAAAATTCTCCTTGAAAGATCTGGGAGAAGCAGCCTTTATTCTGGGAATAAAGATCTACCGGGATAGATCTAGAAAGCTGCTTGGACTCTCCCAGAGCACATATATTGACAAAGTGTTGAAGAGATTCAACATGGAACGGTCTAAGAGGGGATTGTTGCCAGTGTCATATGGCATCACTCTATCTAAGGACATGTGTCCTAAAACTCAAGATGAGAGAGACAACATGAGTCGGATCTCGTTCGTATCGGCATTCGGATCGATCATGTATGCCATGATATGTACACAACTTGATTTCTCGTATGCTTTGAGCATGTGTAGTCGCTATCAGGCCGATCCAGGTGATGGTCACTAGATGGCGGTTAAGAACATCCTTAAGTATCTTAGACAAACTAAGGATGCTTTCTTAATCTATGGAGATGGAGAACTTGAGGTAACAGGGTATATCGATGCAAGTTTCCAAACAGATAAAGACGACTGTAAGTCGCAATCCGGGTACATATTTTGTTTGAACAACGGGAGCAGTAAGATGGAAATCTTCCATGAAAGAGACTGTTGCCGATTCAACAACAGAAGCAGAATATATTGCTACAGCTGAAGCAGCAAAAGAGGCAGTTTGGATCCGTAAATTCCTAATTGGATTAGGAGTAGTTCAGTTAGCAGCTGAGCCCGTTCCATTGTATTGTGACAATAATGGGGCTATAGCGCAGGCTAATGAACCGCGGTCTCATCAACGATCCAAGCATGTACTTCGACGTTTCCATCTGATTCATGAGATCATACATCGTGGCGATGTGAAGATCGAGAAGGTCGTATCAGAGGACAACATTGCAGATTCGCTGACGAAAGCTATTCCTCAGTAAATGTTTGAGCGACATGTACATAGTTCAGGTTTTAGATGCTTGAGTGACTAGCTATAGGCCAAGTGGGAGATTGTTGGACAATTATGACCCATAGCATCACTATTTGTAAAAGACATTATGGTTTTTGTACAAATTAACCATGTGACAATGGAAATTGTATTTTATCATTTTGTAATTAGATTACTTGAATATATAAATGATAAAAGTCTTTATGATTAGTTCAGGATTAATAAGATATGAGACAATATCAATCCATAAAGGTTTCATCATTAAATATCCCTAGTCGTAGTATTATCAAGACTGGACATCGATAATGCGGAATAGACTAGTATTGCACTTGTGCACGTTGTGGGAGCATAACGGCATAGTTCTCATATATTTAAGTATTGGATACTTATGCAAGTGTGATATGAGGTTGTGTTTACCGATGGCACGGGAACAGCTTCGCTCTGGATAGACCCCTCGGAATTCCATTGGTAGTATGACTATGTGTCTATGGGAATCTGAATCAGGGTATGTGTATTGGTCTTAACCTGATACTTGCATCGCTAGTACTTTCATGCCAAAATCGTATAAAACCAACCATATAAGCATTAGAAAAGTTTATCAATAATTAATCCAGATCTCAGTTAATTGTTATTCATTACTATTTATATATTATAATATAAGTGAGATTAATCTAAACTTCAAATAATAAAAGCTTCTCCCTTCCCTCGGCGGAAAGTAATTTGCTACTCATACTGTAATTAAAAATACACATAATTTTATTATTAAAATTAAAAGACATTACAAGAATTTAAACACATAAGATACAATTCTCAATTCCTTAAGAGAAATCAAGAAAAGTATGAAGAAAATGAATTCAGAACTCTTCAATTTATAGGCAAAGAAAAGGCTTCCACCAATTTCTCCACCAATTTCTCCATCAAATACTCCACCATACACTCCACCAAACACTATCAATTTCGACCTTGAAAACTTCAGAATTCGAAAATATTTTCTGCAGTAAAGTTATAGATCTTTGAGTCTTCTTTTATCTGGAACTAGAATCACTTCAATTCAATATCGAAGTAAAATGTTATGGCCAAAATACAAACATTTCGCAGGGTTGAAATTTCCCTAGAGCTACATGTAATGTAAACGGTTTTATATGTTTTGAAATAAGATGATGCATTATTCATTTATCGAAGTGTTTGTTTTAATTTCGCATATTATGAATTATCTTGATTACCCTAGATTACTTATGTGCCTTCAGACTTAGTGTATGAGTGTCATACATAAGAGGATTTAAGTCTGAAGTTAGTAATCTTAAATAATCTATAGAGAGCAAACAAAGCGGGTACTTTGTTTGTGGTTTATCTATAGCTGCGGTCCATTCTATATTTGCATGGCGACCTTGATCTAGGATCGTCCATGTAGAGACATGAGAATGAAGGCACATTGTATGATGTGATCATATAGGACTGAACCAGATGGAAATGACATTCTTATAATATTCGTTAAACAAATAAAGTCATTTCGATCTACAAGATGGTCATATATGGATCGATCTTAATCCTGAGTGTACTACGACCTTCTTCATGGTAGGCTATGTCCTTTGATTTACAAAGGTGAGGTTGGTGTAGCAGTCCCGACCAATAGCTAGGTACTTTGGGGCATAGTCTGTTGTGTAGCTGGGAACGTTTTGCATAGATATGGAGTTCACTCCTTCTTGGGAGAAGTAGAGGAGTATCTTCCTTAAGGGTTGATTCGGTACTTGAACGGTTAGAGCGCTCAAGTCTTTCTATTACGAATAGAAAGATTAAAATTCATAATAGTTATGAATAAATCATTCATTAGAGAATCAATGGTACTTAAGGTATAAATAATTAGAGGGGTATAACAGACATTATGACCCGGCTCTAATTACGAGATACTCGTGAAGGTTCAATCCGTATGTAGTGACTATATCGATGGACACCGATTTGGTTAGGCTAAATATATCATCTGCGACAATGAGAGTGTAACTTCAGGTTTTTAGTGGAATAACCCGGAGTTAATAATTCAGAATATTTAATTAAGAGCTTAATTAATATTTCGAGATTATTGGAGCTCGGAATCGTAGGTCCATTTGGTCCCCGTGCTAGCTCGATATACTATAGCGGATTTAGTATAATTGGATAGTCCAATTATATAGTCACAGAAGTATAAATATTATTAATATGATTAATAATATTATTATGTCACACTTGAAACTATATATTAAAAGTTTAATATATGGTTTTATTAAATATTTGATATTTAATCACATGTATTAAATTATATAAGATATAATTTAATGTAAGGCTAATTTTGGAATTCCAAATATTAGGTTTTGGAAACACTTGACTTAATTTTGGTGGTTACACTTTTTGAAAGGTAATTACACTTTAGTTTTGTAACATATTTTTCTTATGTAATTGATTTTGGTGTTACAAAATTAAATACAAAATTAAATAAAAAATTCCTCCTTTGCCGAATTTGGAGAGATGGAAAGGGAAAGGATTTTGTTTTGTTTTGGAAACAAATAAACCTAAGTATAAAAAGAAAAATTATTTTTCTTTTTACTAAGTCTCTCATTATAACCCTAACCACCTTTCATCTACTTCTTCATTCTCTCAAAATTTGAGAAATACAAAAAGAAAAGAAAAGAATAAAAACAAAACAAAACACAAGAGTGATTTAATCTCTAAATAGTTTTGGGATTAATATTGTGGGTCTTGCCCACACATGTTTCTGTTGATAATGAGATATACTTTGTGGTGTCGAACAAATAATCATCTTCATCTTATTCTTGTATGTACTCGGCAGTAAGGCTTTATTTTGCTCACTGCCCCCCTTTACTTGGTGAAACGGAACTCGGTTTGGTTTCGTTTTAATCTATTTTTTTTGGGGAACATTTTGTGGTGTTTTGGGCATGTGTTGGGGCTATTTTCAAGTGAAAAATCAGAACCGAAACACAGCCACTGTCCACACATTTCAGGGGCTGTTTCGGCGGTGCACTAGGCGCGAATCAGGTCTAAAATAGTCCATTTTTTGTGCGACTGTTCGGGATTGTTTAGGGGTTGTTTCGGGGCTGGAATTTTTTAAAAAATAGTAACAAAATATCAGTGTTGCTGCTGGTTCCATTCGGTCACTCAAGAAGAAAGGCGGAAAAAATTTTCAAGTCTGATCCGTGTCGCTTCCGCTGCGCAAGAAAAGCTTTTCCTACAATTGGCATCGAGAGCAAGGTTGAAAAGTGTTCTTAACCCTTCACTTTTTCATTTAAAGTTTCTTTTTTTTATATATTTATATGAGTTATAAATATTGAGATGCATGTTTAGATGAGTAGACACAAAATAATATTCATGTGATGAATGATTATTGTTTTTCATGTGATGGATGGATTTTGGATTGGTCATAAATTTTTCCTGCTCTTATTTTATTGTTGGTTTTGATTTTGGGATGTAAGGCCATAAGGGCAATTTTTGCAATTGTTGTAATTTTAATTTTCCAATGTAAAAAATTTCAATTATTGTAATTTGGAGCACCGAAGTCGCAAAAGGAGCCAACACCACCTTGGAGCGTGATTTGAAGACCGAGGGATGCCTTGGGTATTTTTGTACTAATTAGATTAGTATATGAAAAATAAGAGCCATGTCAATGCAAATTTTTTTTTATTATGTTATATGTATGTTTAATTCAAATTGTTTGAATAACATGTCATATAGTTTAGGGTGCATACTCTTGCTTTTCATAACATGCATTAGATGCATAATCATTATAGACATGAAATGTGATTTTATGTGATTTAAAATGTTTAAATTAGAATATGATATGCATGGAAAAACAATTAATTGGATTAATTGGTTTTATGGTTTAAAATTTGAATTCTAATATATTGAGCTTAATAAGTGCATAATAAATTCCATTGGTATATAGGATGGAAACCCGAACATAAATTTCATAGCCGAATCCGAATGGACAATAATGTGGTCTGCACTCGGGATACAATTCCACATATCATTGGATTTTATAACGCACTAAGATTAATTAAATAGTTTAATATAAATCTTGAACGTGTTAAGATTCTAAATTTTTAAACCTATTAGTGTTCTAGAATTTAAAAGTTAAAATATGATAGGTCACTAATACCACTCTAATTAAATTAGTTTAATTGAGTAATACAATTAGTAGAGACTAATGGAATTAATGATACAAATTTTAAGAGTAAAAATTCGTTAGGTCACTAATAGTGTACTAATGTTAATAAGAGTTATGATTTAGCCGCCATAAATTTATTCACACTAGTTAAATTAAAATATTAGATATTTATAAATAGAAACCTTAAACTCAAAATGGTGAGTGGGAGAGGGATATACAACAGTATATCCCGCGATCTCCATTGTTAGTCCGAAAACGTGAGATTCAAAATGCACCTCGAGACGGCTTTGCTTTCGTCCCCTTACGAATGGTGTCCATTTTGGGTCAATATCAAGTTTGGATTTTGAGAAGATAGGGATTCTAGATGTATCTGGTGAACTAACCTACCCTATGACGACACTTCACTAGTTAAGTCCAAGGGTCTCGAAATGACGGGTCACACTCACAAAGGAATGATTAACTTTTAATCTATATTCCTTAATCAAATAAAATGATAGTTGGTTAATAAAGGAATAAGAGTTATTCTCGCATATATTAATCAATTGAGATTATCTCGATCTATCATGTAAATATTTGACCTACCCTACGGCGGCACTTATTTGTGGGATGATAGATTTCTGTGGCACAGTAATTCTCTTAGGTTTCTAATTCGTTATCCATGGATCATGTCTCATGTTTAATTTTATGCCAAAATTGTTTGATAATCTTAATATGCGATGAATGAATGTTAAATGCATGTTTATTTTATTTTTCAGCCATGGTTTCTCCGATTATTTCCATACTCTCAAATGATAAATTAACGGGAGAAAATTATGTTAAGTGGAAAAGTAACATGAACGTTATCTTGGTCTGCGAAGACCTAAAGTTTGTCATGACGGAGGAGTGTCCTCCCGAGCCGGCCAAAAATGTTGGCCAAGCTGTGCGCGATACCTACCGGAAATGGGTCACAGCTAATGAGATAGCTCGCTGCTACTTGCTAGCAGGGGTGTCTGAGGTTTTTACAGTTGGAATTCTCTAAGCATCCCAAGATCATTTCAAGCAATGAAAATACAAAGTGAATACATCGAGGAAGTTGCGGAATACTTACATCGATCGGTTGAGCGACGCGGTGGACAACAAAAATTCAAGTTTCTGCCCTCTGTCATGCTCGGCAGTGAGCTGCTACTGTCCTCCAAGAATCAGCCATTGATGTCCTTAAAGCTCCAAGCTTTGTGATGAAATGATTCCATGCACACGGGTGGGTTTCCCTATCACCTTCGTATGTCTCTTTGAGTGCTAGCTCTTGATGTTTTTGCCACAAAAACACCATAGTTTCTCCCATCACTGTCATGGTTTTGATCTGAAATAGAAGGGAAGAAATGGAGCCCAAATAGGCGAGAGATAGGGAGAGGAAAAAGAGAGAGAGTGAGTTGTGTGATGGTTATTTGAAAAAGTGTATCTAATACCACTTTTTATTTTCCAAAAAATCAATAATTGATTTCAAAAATCAAAACAAATACCAAACATTTAAAATATATTAAATGGCTATCATGCCATCACACTTAAGTGTATTACACTCCACCATCAACTTCCATCAAGTCACATCACTCAATCAATCAAGTGACAAGTTGTCACATCACTCAAAGTAACTAATGATTTGACGTTTGATATGACAAATGATTTGACGCTTGATTTGACTTGCGTGCCATACTCGAATTCGAAATGCGAATGCGCTCGCAAACAATCCCGGGCTCGGGTTCGCTAATTCCAAATTAACGAATTTTCCGTTGCGACGTAATTATATGATTATGCCTAGAGAAATCACTATTCACGTCGCTAACGAATTAATTCTAAATTAACTCGTTCACCCGAATTAAAATCTAATTTCAATTCCGCGTCGAAATCAAATTTCGTTTAATATATCGAATATATTAATTTATAGATTAATTCCAAATTAATCGTTTTCTCTCTTTATATGATATTTTATCGCAGATAAAATATCTCTGCAATTAATCCCAGATTATTTTCTCTCTCTTCGAATTAATCCCAGATTAATTAAATTGCGAGTCATACGTCATCGGTGAATCTTCGGGAAGCGACCAATGAGATCCCCGGATATGTTTGCAGTAATTATGGTCGTCGGACTATCCGAACACGTAAGTACCTAGTACTACGTTTATACCGATTTACAAGACAAGGTTGGCTTCTAGCAAAGCGCCATGCCTACCCAATTCTCCAGAAATATGCTTACAGGAATAAGCGATCTATATCAGGCGTAGTATACATAGTATTGCGTATTTCGATCCAGTATCGGATGTCACATGCTAGGCCTGAGGCTGGAATTGTGTCTGCCGCGTACGAAGCACATATCGGATCTCTGGTGACTAGTCTCTATAATCGGATATACATGACCTAGTCATAATATCCCGATAGCTGCAGCATTCAAGAGAACCAGTCCTATATCCTACGTGACCATCATCTCCATATGACTGGAGTGACACTTCCGTCTTGACATCACACCCAACACACTACGATTCTCAATATACCCAGTAGAGGCGTACACAGAACCTGTTAAAGCCCTGGACGACCAAAACCAAAGTATATTGATTGTCGCAAGTATTAGCGGTGCAAGTCTCAGGTTAAGACCAAATACACCTACCCTGATTTCAAACTTCCATAGACACATAGTCATACTACCAATGGAATTATGAGGGGGTCTATTCAGAGCAAAGCTGTTTCCCGTACCATCGGTAAAACACAACCTCCTATTACACTTGCATGAGTATCTTATACCCAAATATATGAGAACTATGTCGTTGTGCCCTCACAACGCGCACAAGTATAATACTAGTCTTTTACGCATTTATCGATGTCCAATCTCGATAATACTCTGACTAGGTATATTTAATGATTTATCCTTCGTGGAATGATATTGTCTCATATCATTCTCAATCCAGGAACAAATCATAAGGACCTCATATCATTTATACATCTTGGTGATCTAATCACAAATGATAAGAGAGCAATCTCCTTTGTCACATAGTTAATTTGTACAACAACACCATGATCTGTACAAATAGTGACGCTATGGGTCATAATTGTCCAACAATCTCCCACTTGGCCTATAGCCAGTCACTCGAGTGTCTTACACCCGAACTATGTACGGTTCGCTCAAACTGCTGAGAAAAGGCTTTCGTCAGCGGATTTGCTTGATTATCATCTGATGCGATTTATACGATCATCACATCGCCACGATGTATGATCCGAACGAATCAGATGAATATCGAAGTATATATTTGGATCGTTGATGAGACCATTAATTCTTTAGCCTGTGCTGAAGCCTAGCTCAGCTGCTAAAAGAACTATATCTAATCTAATTAGATTTGTATCGACCCAAATGGCTTCTATTGCTGCCTCAGCTGCAGCAATAACCCGCATTTGTTGTTTATTCGGTAACAGTATCTTGCTTGGAAGATTTCCAGCTCACTGTACCGTTATTCAAACTGTATAGTACCGTTTGTGACTTTTAATCGTTTTATCGGTCTGGAAACTTGCAGTAGTGAACCCAGTCACTTCAAGTTCTCCATCTCCATAGTATAAGACATCATCCTTAGTTCTCTAAGATACTAATGGATGTTCTTAATATCAATCCAGTGACTATCACTTGGTTGGCCTGTTTGTGACTCCATATGCTCAAAGCGTATGAGACACCAGGTCACGTACATTTTTCAATGTACGAGTTCTCGGAGAGTTTTCTCGAAAGCCTAGCTTTCGCCGATTATTATAGGAATATCATTTCCAAGAAATGACATATCATCATTATTTATAGGACATTTATTGTCAGTGCGCCCCACTAACCTCCTTATATACACAAGAATCATTTCCGTTTTGAATTAAATCATAAACCATTATGATTACATCAAAGCGGTAATTCCAAGAACCTATGCTTGCTTCAATCCAAACATGGATCGAATAACCTGCAAACCTTGTTTGCTAGTTTTGGTGCGACAAAACCGACAGGATGTTGTAAACATCCTCCAAAAGGTTTCCTTTTCAGGAAAGCGATTTTCCCGTTCGGCTGACATATTTCATAAATGAAACATGCAGCATCAGCAAGCATTATCCAAATGGATTCACTGTGGCAATAGGTAAAAGGTTGAATCGTAATCAACACAATGTTGATAACGATATCTTTCCGTTAAAAGCCTAGCTTTATACGTTGGTAGTGTTGGACAATTATGACCCATAGCGTCACTATTTATACAGATCATGGTGTTGTTGTACAAATTAACTATATGACAAGGAGATTGCACTCTTATCATTTGTGATTAGATCACTTAGATGTATAAATGATAGGAGGTCCTTATGATTAGTTCCTGGATTGAG
>SKCR01032407.1:0-26396 GCA_019454045.1 Zanthoxylum bungeanum
ATTGGGAGAAATGTCATTTTATGGTGCAGGAAGGCATTGTTCTTGGACACCGATCTCACAAAAGGGAATCGAGGTAGACAAAGCAAAGATCGAGACAATTGAAAAACTACCTCCACCCACATCTGTCAAGGGATTCGGAGTTTTCTTCTCGGACATGCTGGCTTTTACAGGAGATTTATCAAAGACTTCTCAAAATTGCAAAACCCTTTGCAATCTTCTGGAGAAAGATGTGCCTTTCAACTTCACCAAAGAATGCCAGGAAGCCTTTGAGATCCTAAAACAAAAGCTGGTTTCTCTCGCCCCTCATAGTAGCACCGGACTGGACCCTTCCATTTGAGGTGATGTGTGATGCTAGTGATTTTACTGTAGGAGCAGTTTTGGGACAACGCAAAGCAAAGATCTTCCATGCCATTTACTATTCCAGCAGAACTCTGAATGAAGCTCAACTCAACTACACAACCACTGAAAAGAGCTACTTGCAGTTGTGTTCGCTTTTGACAAATTCCCCTCTTATCTGCTGGGTCCCAAGTGGTGGTCTACACAGATCATTCAGCAATCAAATACCTGATCGCGAAGAAGATGCCAAACCAGATTGATCCGTTGGATACTTCTTCTGCAAGAATTTGACGTGGTGAGATCAGAGACAGGAAATGAACAGAAAACCAGGTGGCAGATCATTTATCAAGGCTCGAGAATGGAGAAAACTGGCAAAGAATTGACAATCAAAGAAAATTTTCCAGATGAACAGCTATTTGCCATGAAACAGCAGGAAGTCCCTTGGTATGCTGACTATGTCAACTACATAGTTTCTGGAAAATGGCCGTTGGAATGGACAACTCAGCAAAGGAAGAAATTCTTCAAAGAAGTAAGCACTATGTCTGGGATGAGCCGTACTTGTTCAAACGTGTGGATGATCAATTACTGAGACGATGTGTTCCACAGGAGGAGGTCAATAGTGTCCTGCAACATGTCATTCATCACCATATGGCGAACATTTCAGTGGAAACAAAACTGCAGCCAAAGTCCTACAATCAGGTTTGTTCTGGCCCACTCTTTTTAAAGATGCTTATCTATTTGCTCTTCAATGTGACAGGTGCCAGAAACGGGAAATATTTCAGGAGAAATGAAGGACCGTTTGCAAAATATTCTGGAAGTGGAGATATTTGATGTATGGGTATTGATTTTATGGGACCCTTTGTTCCATCATTCGGAAACCTGTACATACTGGTTGCAGTAGACTACGTCTCAAATGGGTTGAAGAAGCGTGCACTGCCATCCAATGATTCAAAAGTGGTGATCAAATTCCTTAAAAAGAATATTTTCACTCGCTTCGGGACACCTCGGGCAATTATCAGTGATGGTGGCTCACATTTCTGCAACAGATACTTCGATGCACTCCTATCCAAATACGGAGTTACGCATAAGGTTGCCACAGCCTATCATCCACAGTCAAATGGACAGGTGGAAGTTTCAAACAGGGAGATCAAACGAATCTTGGAAAGAACCGTTGGATCAACAGGGAATGACTGGTATGAAAAACTAGATGACGCATTATAGGCTTACCGGACAACTTACAAGACACCTATTGGTATGTCCCCATATCAGATGGTGTATGGAAAAGTGTTCCATCTGCCAGTTAAGCTTGAACATAAGGCGTACTGGGCACTGAAGAAGTTGAATCTTGATCCATAAGCTGCAGGAGAAAAGACTTCACCAACTCACGAATTGGAGGAATTTCGCCTACAGGCTTATGAAAATGCCAAACTATACAAAGAAAAGACCAAGAGATGGCATGATAAAAAAAATAGTGCGCAGACAATTGGAGCCAGGACAGCAGATGTTGTTATACGATTCACTGCTGAAACTTTTTCCTGGAAAGCTGAAATCAAAGTGGTCAGGTCCATTTTTGATTACTCAGGTGTTACCATACGGAGTTGTTGAGATATACAACCCCAAGTCCAACAACACATTCAAAGTTTACAGCCAGCATGTCAAGCACTATTGGGGAGAATCAATTGAGCGACAAAAAGAAAGTGTCACACTTTCAGATCCAGCATAATGTTCGAGCAATCACGTCTAGCTGACGACGTTAAACTTAGCGCTAGCTGGGAGGCAACCCAAGCAATTTGTGTATATATTGTGATGTGGTGTGTTTTAATTTTTGTGTGTTTAGTTTTTGTAGGTTAAGACGCATTTCAGGATGGAAGAAGCTCTCGCAAATCTTCACAAGCAATTTCCTTCTCTCCCTCAAAATTCTCTGATAAAGGTCTACAAAGCTCGCATGGAACGAATGAGACTTCTGACGATCCATGGTATTCATAATGACATTCGTTGGGTAATCAAAGCACTGGTCCGATTAGCAGGTGAGTATTCTAATTCTTGTAATTCTTATTTGCCTGGTTTTGGAAGAAGCACACCTATGCAAAGAAACGTAGAGCTAAGCAAATGGGTGTTTGTTACAAATGTGCATGCGCATGCTGGAATTGTAATACTCATTGTCGTTCTTTAGGAATGGTATCTAATAATCGCGAAGATAAAATTAAGTTCATTAGGGATGGCTTGAGTAATGAGTCTTTAGATGATATATCTTCGACTCTTGAGACGTATCCCAGTGGATATGTTCATATAGCCATTCGCAAAATACATATACAATTCCGAAAAGAAAGACAACAGTTAAGTCTCGGGAATCTGACTCTAAAAGACCTTGTTTGCCAATTTGTAAGAAAATTGGATGGGAAGCTTGTCCTTGACGCATAGACGTCATTCAAGCCGTTACATTATTGTAAATATTATATCTCTTTGTCTTTTCTTAATAATTGTGATTTGTTTTGTTATTTTCTCCGACAGGATCCAGGCTACTTTTTGACCTTTCACGATTTACTATTTTTCCACTAATCGTCCTTTGGAAGATACTTGTGCTATTATTACTCACCTTTTTCAGGTTTATAAATTCAACTCATCATTGCACTCTTGAAGGCATCCACAGCGGAAAAAAGAAACACAAAAATATGGAAGCCACTTCAAGAAGACGAGTTGTAAACATTTGTGTGTTTTGTTTGTGGTACTAGTGTTGGTGTTAAACCAGAATATGTAGCAGCAGCACAAGAATTGGGTCGAGTCATTGCTGCAAGGAATATGCACTTAGTATATGGAGGTGGCAATCTTGGACTAATGGGGATCGTTTCAAAGGGCTGTACAGGATGGAGGCAGCAAGTTCTGGGAATCATCCCAAAACCTTGGCAGAGGCGAATCTTATTGGATCATCAAACGGATAAGAACTAATTATGCCAGGTAGTCTGAACGACTGGTAGAAATGATTAACCGTGCTGATGCTTTTATTGCTTTGCCAGGGGCTTGGGCACAATAGAGGAAATTTTTACAGTGTTATCTTGGGCAAACCTGAACATACACCTGAAACCACTTGGACTGTTTAACATGAGGATTCTATGATTTTCTATGTGTGTTTCTTGATGATGCCCGGAGAAAGAAATGGGTTCGTGTCAAAACCTGTAAAAGAACTTCTCTTTACTGCCAGAACTGCCCCAGATTTAATTAATCAAATCTTAGCCTTTGAACCACAAATTAACCCCATTCTTTCCAAGATAAACTGGTCTGATGATGATCATGGTAAGAGGCGTGGGATAAATCTGGATCTTAACCTGTAATTTTTCACTTAGATGTAGAATTTCAGCTAACCAGGTACGGTTTTCTAAACTCTTCTTCTACTGTTTAAGACATTGGGGACAATGTCTCATTTAGGTTTGGGGGAAGGGAATAGTTTATTTGTATCTTGTTTTTATTGTTTTATTTTTAGTTTAAAATTTTTCGAAAAATATAAGGAAAAATTCAAAAATTTCAAAAATCACAAAAATATTTTATGTTTTTATGTTTTTAATTTGATTAATCGGGTGAAATTGGTGTAAGAGATAGTTGTGTAAGGAAATTCCACTCCTGAGACGTATCTCAACCTATTTCGAACAAGTTAATTTTTTGTCTATTTCCTTTTGAATAATTTAATTTGTGAATTCTCTATAATACTGACTAAAAATCAATCTTCATATGCTCAGTTGACAAGTATTATCAGCATACATGATAACATACAGACATGAGCTGTAATTGAAAAGTTTGTAATATCAGTGCTCTAGTATAATTGGAGGAAGCATCTTAAAAAAAGCGATGGGATAAAAAAAAGGAAAAATAAAAGAAAAAAATGTAAAATAAATAAAAAAAAACGTCTGAGATCCGAGTTATTAAGTCTGTAAGGGTGTCTTTACATCTAGTGCCCTAAAACCAACTGGTTTGGGAGTCAGTGACCTAAAGTTCGTTACATGGATCGAAGATGTTGCCAAAAAATATATATATCTGAAGTCTGAGTAATTAAGTCCGTAGGGGTGTCTTAACACCTAGTGCCCTAAAGCCAACTGGTTTGGGAGTCACTGACCTAAAACTCGCTACGTAGATGGAAGATATTGCATATAAATAAATAAATAAAAGCAAAAATCAGAAAAATTATTTCATTGCTAAAAAAAGTGTGAATTCTGAAAACTTTATGACAAAAATATTACTCTCTTCTCAATTGCACTTGTGACTATTGTGGGAAAAAATGAGTTAATTAATATTTGTTGACTGTGTATATGAAGGATGGTAAATAGAATTGGAGAATTTACTTATTCGGTAATTCAGAAAGAAATAAAACAACTACTAACTTGGAGTAGAAGTTTCACATGTTTAGTCATTAACTTCTTTATTCTCTTTTCTCTTGTCTTTTTGTTTTGTGTTGCATTAGTTTTAATTATCTTTTTACTTTTGTAAAATTTTTTCGGTAATTAGAAAGAAATAAAACAACTACTAACTTGGAGTAGAAGTTTCACATGTTTAGTCACTAACTTCTTTATTCTCTTTTCTCTTGTCTTTTTGTTTTTGTGTGCATTAGTTTTATTATCTTTTTACTTTTGTAAAATGTTTGTGGGTATCGTTGCTGTAAGCCCTCACGAGACTACAACTCGTCCACTAGGGACACCTAGAGGTTTAAAGGCTTGTTGCATACGCTAAATGCAACCGTGATCCCTACGAAAGTGGCTTAGTTTAATTTTAATTTTATTTGTTGTTTTTTCTCGAGGACTAGCAAAATTTTAGGTTTGGGGTGTGATGAGCGGAAAATATATAATATTTACCGCCCATTTTACTTAATATTTTGTTTAGTTTCTCGGGTTTGATGAACGTTTTAATATGTTTTTAGTTTATTTTGTAGATAAAATAATATTGGGACTCAATGAAATCATTTAGGACGAAATATGGGTCAAATAAAGGTAAATATTGGACTTGACATATTAATTTTGGAGATGGAAACTTGAAAGGGCGTTTTAACGAAGTGCAGTTTTGAAATTTCAGTTTTGTGCATCTGTTGTATTTTGGGCATAACGTTTTACTCTGATATCGGATTAAGATGATTCAAGTTCCAGATTAAAAAGACTCAAAGATCTACAACTTTTAAAGACAAAATAATTTCGAATTCTGAATATTTCATTACCGAAATTGATTAAACATCCGGAAGTGTGATATGTGTAATTATTAAAGTCATTTTCAAAGCAAAAAATAAATTAATAAATAAATAATAAAAATTATCAATCACCACCAAACATGATTTCAATTAGTGGAGTAATTAATAATGGAGCAATTACTGGAGCAATTAATAATGGATTAGGTGGAGCATTGATGGATGATTTGATGGAAGCAAAATTTTGCCTATAAATACCAAGCCATTTCATTTGTAAATTCATACTTTCTTCTAAGGAATTCCTTAAGACTAAGAAGATTGTAAGCTTATTTGTTTATTTACAGCTTTCAGTAATTAATTTCCCCGATTTTTCGCACTTTCTTTTCTTTACTTTTCAGTTTTTACTTTTTCGCAATTTACTTTACGCACAGTACTTTTCTTTCTTTACTTTTTCAGTTTTTACTTTTCAAGCAATGAGGACGTAACTCCCCCTTGCTGGGGTAAAATGTAAAGCTTTTATTATTGCTATTTAGATTAATCTCCCCTAATTATAATATAATAACTATTTAAAATATGACTTAACGAGGATACCGTCATATTGGTCGGTTGGTAATTAATTATAAATTGGTTTTAACCTGACTAAGCATGGATATCGCCTGGTTGGTCGGTTGGTAATTAATTATTAATTTGACTTAATCAGGATACCTCCTATATGGCTGGTTGGTAATTATCACGCAAAGTTAATATATTATATTAAGGGAGATATCTAAAATAGTAGTAATAAAAGTGGATCATTTTACCTCAGCAATTTTTTTTATTGTACTGTTACTTTATTTAATTTTCACAGCAATTTACTTTTAGCATTTACTTTTCAGCAATTTACTTTCAGCATTTACTTTTCAGCATTTAATTTTATGTCTTTTATTTAAGCATTTACTTTCCGTCATTTACTTTTCAGCAATTTACTTTTCAGCATTTTTACTTTATGTCTTTTATTTTATTTAAGTTTTTACTACCCGTAAATATGTGTCGTAACTAAACCAGTTATCTGGGGTTATGATGAAGTCCAATATCACCGGTTTATAAGGGGTTAAATTACGGTTTGGGTAATATAAAGGTTTATTTATTGAGCCTTAGTCTTAATGCATCTTGTTAACTGACCATTAATAAGATTGATTCGGTAAACTTAAAATGAACTTGGAAAATGGATTTTAGGTTTAAGACCTTAGACTTAATAGCTCATGATCTTCCTTGAGGATAGATAACCCTTTAATAGATTTCCTTACAGGATAGGAATATACATGTCGGGCGGGGGTAGCCATAATTGGAACTTAATCTTAATGAATTCAGATAACTTGGTTAACATATGAATATGATTAATTGGGTTATACTGGGTATTTGTATTTGACCATCGGAATAGGCTTTTACATAATTTCGTGTTCCAGGTTAATAAACCAATATATTACACAAATGTAAAATAACCAATTCATCTTTTAAAAAGATATTAGAATGATTCACAACCCTGGATAGTTTTATAAATTTGAATTTTCTTCAATCTACTTTCAAGCAATTTTATTTACTTGTTTTAAGTTTTAAAGTCACCACCCAATCAAACCCAATCCATTAGATACTTGTAAACATTTAACTTCATAAATTAATAACAAAAGTTTTTTACCATCACTGTAAGTTTTTCTCGTTATAGTGGATTTTGAGCTGGTAGCCTAGATACCCGATGTGGTTTTTTCACTCGCACGAGTTTTCCACATCGTTTAACAAAATTATTGTTTTGATTTTATTTCATGCTTTCGTTTATTTTCTTTATTTCATATTGCATAAAATTAAGGGTGCTTGTTAGTAATCCATATAAACACAATTAGGATTTGTCTTAATTTATTGTGTAATATTCCGCATAGGGTCGAAACCTAGACTAAAATTGAATTTTCAATAACAAAATAAATACATAGTGTATTTATACAAAATACATCGTAAATTTAGCACTAATACTAACAATATGTTCCTAGAACCTCAAACTATTTAGGAACAAGAGAAGTTACAGGACCAATTTGGTCTTCCCAACTCAACACAATATCAGTGAATATGTTTTCCCTACCTAGAAGTGAACAGTATAATACACATACTGAACATAAAACTTTACAATAACATACAATCAATCTAATACAAGGAAAAATCAATAAATTTATAAGATTGTAAAGATGCCTCAGAAAGCGTCGTAGAGAACCACTATTCACAATCAGTGTCAAATCTAATCATTTAACGTGCACCGAATCTTTTATAAATTTAAAGAAAAAAATTTCTTAAGCAACACAAAGGTTAAATTGTTCTCACTACGCATGAGTGGATCCGTAGATCAACAGATCTTGATAAAACAATCCATAAAAATTCAACAAAAATAAAACAAGTAAGAGACAATCGGTGAGCTCACCGAAAGGAATTTTTTCGATGAACCACCGGCCACAAGAAAGAAAGAAGGGAGAGTAAACATAATTAATGGGAAGAAAAAGAAAAGAAAAAAATGAGAAAGGGAAAAGCATAGGAGAAAGAAAGAAGAAAAAGTAAAATAAAGATTCATTCAAATGTAGTGGTAGCACCCTTTTTCTCTCCACACATCCTTTTTTTCTTTTATGTCCAACTCCATATTTTCGATTAAGACTCACTGAAAAGGGTGCATTGTCCCTTTACTTTACTTTGGGTGAGGTCATCGATCTTCTCTTCTCTGAGTTGATCTTTTTGTGATTTTTATTACCCAGATCTCTGGATATGTGGATCCATTCATATGTTCGCATCAAATGGATAGATCTTGAAATGAATAAAACTTTACATTTCTCCATGAAGCGACTGCATGGTCTACTAGATCTATATGTTTTTCTTGTAAATAGATTATATAAATGCTGATATAAAAATTTTTATATTCAATTTGTGTATTATGTTGCTTCATTTTTAAATAGAAATCAGTGTTCACCAATATCGCGTCAAGATGAGAAGATCAAATTGGTCCCATAATTCCTCTTAAATCTAAATAATTTTATGTATAAATATATCTTTCTACTAGTTATGGAAAATGGGTAGTGGGTAAAATTTTTTTATATTATTATTTTTATTTTAATTAGACTTGAATCTTAAATATTCCTAAATAATTATAAAAACTAAATTTTCCAACTTATAACTGCCTCATTTATGATGACGTATGTTTGGGTCTTCTAATCTGATTTTATACAAATGCAATCCCAAATAATGACAACGTACAATTATATCCCCATCTTCTGTTTATTTTTTTTGTACCGCTTTACATGTCAGAAGGGATCTAGGAATAAATTCTTCTCACAACGGCAACAATTATTATGAAGTATTGGGTCCCATCTTGTTCACTTTCCTCTTTCAAAAAAGATGGAACATCCAGCTGGTTCAGCAGTAGAAATTAAAAAGGTAATGAAAAATGATAAAGTTTTATGGTCCCTAATTTTTTTATAATGTCCCGTTAAATTTTCGATTTTTTTATAATACATCATCAAGTTCTTATATTTAGAACTAATGATAACATATTCATTTATTTTTTTATTTTCCTTTTTTGCCCTTTATCAAATTTATGAATATTAAAAAAATCTAACATCAATAATTATTAGACTTTAAATGTAAATTTTTACAAAGTAATTTCGATGAATTTTCATAATAACTATTTTTTTAATAATAAAAGAAAAAATTATCAATTTTCTAATTTGGTTTTCAGATTATTTAAATTAAATCTTCTCATGATGCGGAAGTTGAGGATAAAAGGAAATAAGGTCCGACTTATCTACTTGCACGTTCCTCGAGTTGAGGATGCGGGCCCCAATGTGACAAACAAATGAAACAGTTGCCCGTTGGCATTGGGCACTTTTAAAAAATAAAATAAAAAAATGAAAAAAATATCATATAGAAAAAAGATGAAAGGGATACGATGCTAAGGCTGGAGCCTGGATTGGTCTTTTTCATGATGAATTTGTCGGAGTTGTTTTTTTCGAACATTTTAACATATTGCAATAATAAAACCCTGGGGGATGGGACCAAGTAACAGTTGGACTACAGCCATTGGTTGGTTTAATAAAATTGACATATAATTAGTACACAGACAGTTACTTGGCAAAAAAGAAATGTTTCTTTATTTGGAGTACTACATAACCTGTGAAAGTAGAAAGTAATTGAAGGTCAGAGCCAAAATTAAACAATTGATAATCTTATTTTGATGTTAAATTTTTTATAAATTAATACAAATGGCACCCCAAATCAAAAATCAATCATCTAACTGATAAATTTAATGCATCATCATCATCATCATCATCATCATCATAGCTGCGCTGCTTGAGAAGACTACCCCACCAAGCTGCCATTGCATTTTTCAAAGAGTCACGCTTGGGAACTTGCATGATCCATGACCTGAAGATGTAAATGCAAAAACCATTAGAGAAGAAAATGCAACCTCCACCTATATTCCTATATATCACATTCGTGTGCTATATTCGTAATAATATCCCTACTGATAAAAAGTTCATAAATAAGGAATAATGCTCCCTGAGCACCACATACTTTCTCTGCACATAACCCATTAATTATTTTTCCCCTAAATTTCAAATTCCTAATATTATTTTGGGATAACGATTTTTTAAATAGAAATTTATTGCTTAATCTTGTTTTAAATTACTTATTATAGAAAACACAATCTCTAAATTTGTTTATCTTTAGTCTTAAAGTTTTAGATTTAATTCATCTTTAGTCATTTTTTATTCAATCTTTTTTTTCCATCCTTTTTTACCCTTAGACACATCAATTTTTCTTAAAAAAAAATAAAATACTAAACGACTGTTAAAAATTTACTAAGTTTCTTTTTTATTATTATTATTTTTTAAAAGTTACATGAAGGGTTTGAATTTTTAACTATGAGCAGAGATGTGTAACCAATAACTCAGTAAATTTTTACTTTTTTTAATTGAATGTAGAAAAAAAAATTAATTAAAAATAAAAATAATGCGTTTAACCTTGTTTCATCTTTAGTCTTAAAGTTTTAGATTTAATTCATCTTTAGTCATTTTTTATTCAATCTTTTTTTTTCCACCCTTTTACCCTTAGACACATCAATTTTTTTTTTTAAAAAAAAAATACTAAACGACTGTTAAAAATTTACTAAGTTTCTTTTTTATTATTATTATTTTTTAAAAGTCACATGAACGGTTTGAATTTTTAACTATGAGCAGAGATGTGTAACCAATAACTCAGTAAATTTTTACTTTTTTTAATTGAATGTAGAAAAAAAAATTAATTAAAAATAAAAATAATGCGTATATTACTATGACTATGTTTTGAATAAATGATGCGTAAATCAAGTTAGAGGAGTGATTGAAATTTTATAATATCATTAATAGGACTAGATGAAAATTTTATATTTATCTAGGACTAAATAGGAAACGTTCTATTCTAATTGAGTTTTTTTTAATAAAACCCCATGTTTTTAATTCTATAAGTTTTTAAGAATCAAACCCTAAAAGAATTTATTTATTTTGTAATTTAATCTTATAAGTAAGTATCATCTAGTTAATTCCAATCCGTTAACTCAAAAATAATGTCTATTTTTTTTAAAACGGAAAAGAATTTTTTTAGTCCTATAAATTTTGTATTTTTGTATAATCATATTCTATAAGATTTTTTTTATATAATTTAATTTTATAAGTGAATAAACATCATCCGTTGTTAAGCCACTTACTCATTTATTAAATTAAATTATTATTTAAAAAATTCTATTAAGACGTGATTATAAAACTTAAAATTTATAGGACTAAAAAATCATTATTTCTATTATTTTATTTATTTTATAGTATCTAGCTTTTTTTTTATTATTATTTTGGAGAAGTGTATCTAGCTAGTTATAACAATCAAAATTTTAACAATTATAATAAGCGAATGAAGTATTGAAATTACTTACTTGGATCAGTAATGGTCTGGGTAGCGAGCCCACTGAAGTAACAGGTCCCGCCAACTTTCTTAAACTGAGCCCAATACGAGCTAAACGCATAACTTGCTTTCCATGCCAACGAATTGGGTTTAGAACAAACCTTACCCGGTTGGATCGGGTCACAAGTTTTATTCCCCTGCGAGCACGCGTACGATAGAGCCGATGCCAAAGCACTCGTATTGGCTCCCTTAGCCACCACACACCATATCTTCCCCTTATACGGCTCGTTATTCGTAGGTTTTGGTAGCGGCTTGTACTCAGTCACCGGCGTCTTCCCACTCAGATCAATCTCGTAAACGTTTGACCCGTTTGGATGCAATAACCCGAAATGCCTCTCCGTACCCGGACCCGGTTTCTGGTTCTCGTTGTAAAGGGCAAAGATAAAAGAAGGCAAAACCCATCCGGGTCGGAGCGGGGTTCCAATGGGTGGCCTGGCGGTAAGCTTTTTGATGATATTACGGTTGTAAGTGGCAGCATTGTGAATATTGACTCCAATCTGGTCGTAATCACCTCCGTTGGGCCAACCCGTTTCAGCAATAAAAACCCGGATGTTCAGGTACCCGAGTCTCTTCATCGCAAAAACGACAGCGTCTAGCATTTGATCAAAAAGATTCGTGTAGGTCAAGTTAGAAACCGGATCGGAAGGTGATATTGGTAGGCTCCAAAAGCGCGTAATCAAGATTAATATTTTTCGGATCTGACGACCAAGGGAAGAAAGTGTAGGCATCTAAGAAGAAAAACGATTTCGTCCGGTTCAAGAACCGCAACATAGGTCTCATGACCGAATCCGAAATATCGGACCGAAACGTACCGTTTGACGGGGGGAAATGATGACTGTAACACATCCATAGCCGATGGGGTACCGACTTTGATCTTACGGACACCGAGGGTTTTAAGGGAATTTTTGATTTTTCGCATGGCCGGTACGAGGTTGGACCAGATTAATTTATCGGATAAGCTGAGGATCTCGTTTCCGACAAGGAGATATCGGATTTGGGTATCGGGAAATAAGGGAGGTGTTGTTTTCGGACCCATTGGTCGGAGAGGGCTTGGGAAGAGGAATATTGTTGATGAGTTCATTCGGGACCATGACGGAGACTTGGATGTCGGTGTTTTTGAGGGCTTTGAGGATTTTTGGAGTGGCAATCGTAGATTTTGACACGTGCAGCTTTCAGAGATTTGATGAGCTTCACAGACTCTGTGTCGGAGATGGAAGGTTGTTGCCCAGCTGACCGTAGCATAACCCCACTTTGCTTGACATCTCTGCGCCTGATAAACACATTGCAAGTAAATGCCATTTTAAAAAAATAAATAAATAAATAGAATAAAAATTGAACAAAACCCATATCATAATATCAGATAACGCAATTAAACTAATTAAAGGAATAGTAAATGTTGAACTTACTTCCAATAGAGATGAAATAAAGAAAGCCAACAACAGATGAGTAAGAGTAAGAGCAAGACCCATCTTGTCGCAGAGCAGCAGAGAAAGAAATTGGATCCCTGGAGATTCACAATCTGTAAGAAGTTTTAAAGACTTTGGGAAGAGAGTTTTGGTTGAGCTGGGTCAAAAGACTCGAGGGTTTCTATTTCTGCACTGCATGTGTTGTTGTGTTGGGACTGATATTTGGAAAAGTTAAAAGATGAAAATGGTGGGGCCCTTTTTGTTTAGATTTGTGCTTTTAATGGTTTCCAGGAAGGATGTAGAGAGACGAGACGATTTAAAAAAAAAAAAAAGGTGCTAGATTCCAAAAAGTGCAATTAGCCGTTCGAGAGCTTGCTGCTTACTCTGCTATCTGTCATCAAATGCTTCTTCCCGGTGTCTTATTCTTCAACGGAAGCATCTAGTTCAATGAAAATCGACGTATGAGATCTGAGAATATCATTACGTTATTGCATTAGGTGGTCTAAAAAATTCAATAACATATTTATCCGATTTAACTGATAGAATCAATTCACATTATAATTTTTTGTTTAATTTAAAATATATATATCAAAATGATATTACTTTTAATTTAAAGAATAACATTTCTATGAGATATTTTTTAGTGATATTATTATTTCAAAAATTATATATTTTGGAGAGATATTATAATGTACAACTGCTTTGATTAAAATGTCACTAAAATATAACAAAAAATCTCATTAATTATTGTTTAAAGAATCATGTGGGAAGATTTACTCCAACAATCATCCTACATCACGTAAAATATTTTATTTTGTATGTAGTGCAATGTCAATAAATTGATTTTTATGGTAATATTGATTTATGCATAAGACAAATTTTTTCCTCATAAATCTAAGAAATGTGGTCACACAAATTTAAGTATGATAAGAGTATGAAGTGTTGTTGGAGATTAAAAGCAGCGGAAATGGACGGGAAAATCCATGGCATACCTTAAATCTACATAGTGAAATATGATTTTAACAATGATGTGAAACCTGGACCGGCATGTCAGGCCAGTTGAACCGGATCGGTCCAAGGTCCGTTCTGGGTGATCCAAAAACCGATTAGCAATTGAACCAGCCAAAAACTCGTCAAATCGATCGGTTCAACTATTGAAGCGGTGACCCGGTTCAGGTTCAGTGGGTTTTTGGACCCTTTTTATTTTTTTATATTAATTTAGGTTTTTTATATTTTTTTTTAAAAAATAATAATAAAAAAAATATAGTTAATTAATTACCCTAGTCCGACCTATAATCTTTAATCCTCTCGCCAACCCTGGTCGATGGACATGTCCCGGTTTTAAAGAACTGGATTTTAGTCTTCAACAATACTACAAACACTTATCCTAATTAATTTTTTGGTGACCACGCTCTTTAGTTTTATGAGAAAAAATAATATCTTGCACATAACCAATACTACCATAAAAACCAATCAATTTACATTATATATATATTAATATATATATATATATATATATATATATATATATATATATAATATATATATATATATATATATATATATATATATATAGATAATATATATATATATAATTAAATATTTTAAATTAAATATGAGATATGTAGGAAGGTTGTTGGAGCAAATACTCTCGTAAGGCTCCCTAAAATAAAAGTGATGTAAATTTTTAAATAAATTTAACGAGTCTAGAGCCATATAGAGAGTGTTGTTGGAGGTGCTTTAAAATCATATTCCTCCCCTCTATATTAAAAGTGGACATGAATGTTTAAGCCAATTGGAGGTGACATGAGAAACTGGAAATATATTGTGTATTAAAAAAGAAATATTGCATTGGTGTTCTCTCACTAGTTTTAAAAACTGTATGGTGGTGTTAAATGGATTTGAATATAATTGATTGATGAATAAGGCTTAATACATTTGTTTGAATACAAAGGCGCGAAATAATGGTGAGAATCCATACATTCAAAAGTCTTGGGCTTGATCTTTCAAAGTCATGTTATAATTGGGTTTTACTTTGCTTTTTCATGAGTCCAGTATCTAGCTCCTTCACAAAATGTACCTCTTTGATTAAAATCTTCCTTTTCTTCTTAATTGCAATTGGCAATAAATTGGGGTTGGTGCTTTGATTAAAATATTCATGAACATAAGTATCATTTTTCCATAATATTACTCATTTAATAGTAGCACATCTTGTCTTTTGTATACATATTCGATCTATTTTAGTTTAGATCAAAACTAACTGAAGTTTAGTCATGTATATATTAGACAAAGACCCAAGAATATACAGTGGTCATACAATTACAACGATGTTTGTAATTGACATTGTGAGGTGTCACTACTTGCGGTATATCCTCAAATAAAGTTTTTGGTTGAGATTTGCTGACACATGTCAGTTAGTAAATCCATTAATGCCAGTACATGTCATATATCGAGATTTAACCCGATGATTTATCTAAACTAAAATTAACCTGATGGTTTATCCAACTACTTGTACAGACATATAGATGTTTATTTGATGAGCACTATACGACTAACCCGAGTAGCTTCGGTGTGCAAAACATTCAGTTTTTGAACTGTTGTTCGGCGACTGTTCAGGGGCTGTTCGGGGTTGGAAAATCATCAAAAACAGAATCAAAACAAGTCCAATAGACCTAGACAATTTCAGCTAAGAGGGGCAAAGGCATAAAATATTTCAAGGTCGATCCCGATATCCAACACGCTTCCGCCGCGCGGGAAATTATTTCATACAATTGGCATAAAGAGTGAGGTTAAAATGTGTTCTTAGCCCTTCTTATTTTATTAAAAAGTTGTTGTTTTTTATTTATTCATATGTGATATAAATATTTTTGCATGTTGTGATAAGTAGGAACAATTTTTAAGTTCATGTGATGAATGTATTGCATTGGTCGTAAATTTTTTCGTTTTTTTTTTATGTTATTTTATTTTTAGGGAATGTAAGGCCGTAAGGAAATTTTTACAAAGTGTTGTAAATAAGTTTTATGTAATTTTTGAGTTGTATCGATTTATTTTTGTAAATTGGAGAGTTGATACCGTCAACTACTATATAAGGAGTTTTTCCCAATCCATGGAGCAAGATTTGAAGACCAGGGAATGCATTGGTAAATGTATTGGGATTCTAATTTGGTTTGTGTATTGAATTCAAAATTTACGCAAGTGCGTATTTAGAATAAATTTATATTTTTGTAAAAATATTTGATATTTTGAAAAACTTGAATTTTGTTCTATAACATGTGTTGATGTTGGTTTTGATGTTAAAAATTAATTTGGGGTATTTTTGAAGTGTTTATGGAGAATTAGAAGCATTTAGGGTTAATATACCCTATTTCTTAAGCTCTATGGAAAGAGCTGAAGGAAAGGCAATTAAACAAAAATAAAAATAAAAAATCAGTCTGAGTGCACTGTAGCGCGCGCATACGCGCTGCGCGTACTGATTTTGGTTTCTCTCGTTCTTGAGCTTCCGGACTCTGATTCAGCACCGGTGTTTTCCTATACACTCTTAATAGAATATAGTATTTCATTAAATTTTTTAAAATTATACTCATGCTTGATATATACGGGTTAGACCCATTTCCGCTGCGCGAGGCACCAATCCTACCCTAGGGGTTCCACATCCACCCAACAGATATGATCCTCATGGGATATACAAACTTTGATTTTCAGACGGATGTCGATTCTAGGAAATCAACATCTGGATCAGTATTTACCCTATCTAGTGGGGCCATTGTGTGGAGGAGTATAAACTAATCTTGTATTGTTGATTCTACCATGGAGGCTGAGTATGTAGCAGCTTGCAAAGCAACTAAGGAAGCAGTCTGGCTCCGAAAATTCTTGGAAGATCTGAAAGTTTTTCCAGATATGGATAAACCACTCACACTTTATTGCGATAATAGTGGTGCAGTGGCGAACTCCATAATACCAAGAAGCCACAAAAGGGGAAAACATATAGAGAGAAAATATCATCTCATCAAGGAGATAGTGCAGAGATAAGAGGTTTCTATCACGAATATTGCATCCACAGAGAACCTGGCTGATCCATTTACAAAGACCTTGTTGGCTAAAGTGTTTGAAGGTCACCTGAGAGGGTCTAGGATTACGTGACATGTCATATTTGCTCTAGTGCAAGTGGGAGATTATTGTGATATATGTTATAGACCTTCATGTAATATGTAAACAGAATTATTTGTTAAAAATAAAAGATGCATTGTTCATTTATCAATTATTTTGATTTAAATCGCATGTTGTAAATTATCCAGTTTACACTTGATTACTTATGTATCTTCAGACTTAGTGTATGAGTGTCATACACAAGAGGATATAAGTCTGAAGTTAGTAATCTAAAATAGTACATAAAGAGCAAACAAAATGGGTACTTTATTTGTGGTTTATCTATAATTGAGGTCCATTATATAAATGTATGGCGACCTTGATCTGAGATCGTCCATGTGGTAACATGAGAATGGATGCACCTTATATGATATGATCATCTAGGACTGGACCCAAATAAAAATGAATTCCTTATAATATCCGTTAAATAAAGAAATTTATTTCAATCTACTTGATGGTCATATATGGATTGATCTAAATCCTAAGTGTACTACGGACTTATGCATGGCAGGTCATGTCCTTTGATTTACAAAAGTGAGGTTGGTGTAGAAATCCCGACCTATAGATACGTACTTTGGGGACATGGTTTGATGTGTAGCTGATGACATTTTACATATATATGGAGTTCACTCATTGCGAGAAGTAGTAGAGTATCTTCCTTAAGGGTTGATTCAGTACTTGAACGATTAGAGCGCTCAAGTCTTTTATTACGAATAGAAATATTAATATTCATAATATTTATGAATAAATCGTTCATTAGAGAATCACGGTACCTAAGGTAAAAATAATTATAGGGATATAACAGACATTATGACTCGGCTCTAATTATGAGATACTCGTGAATGGTCAATCTATATGTAATGACTATATCGATGGACACCGACGTAGTTCGACTTATATTATTTATCTACGGCAACGAGAGTGCAGCTTTGAGTTTTTAGTGGAATAACCCGAATTTAATAATTCAGAATATTTAACTAAAGAGTTTAATTAATATTCTGGGATTATTGAAGCTCAGAACTGTAGGTCCATTTAGTCCTCTGCTAGCTCGACATACTATAACAGATTAAATATAATTAGATGGTCTAATTATAAATTTACATATATTATTGATGAGATCAATAATTAAAGTCACACTTAATAACTATGTTAAACTAGTTCAACATAAAGTGTTCATTTAATGATCATTTAGTTGAAATATTATTTTGAATTGATGAATTTTAAAATTAATTTTAAAACTCATAAATTTAAAGGAGTTACAATTTTGAATTGTAACAAATGGAAGTTAATTTTTTGTCTTGTAACTTACCAATATATTCATGATACATTAAACCAAATTTGAATTTGGATGTTACAAGAATACATATGGCCAAATTTATTATGGGTTTTGGGGATGATTTTGTAATTTTAGTTACAAATTAATATAACATAAACTCTAAGTATATAATGAAAAGTTGTTTTAATTTTTGGTGAAAAATCTCATTTTGATCATAACCATAGCTTTCTAGTTCTTCTCTTTTCTCTCAAGTGATGAAAGAAAAATAAAAAGAAAAAAAAATATTTGTGTGACTTCTAATCTCTAAATTGTTTAGAGAATAATTTTGTAATCATAGCTCACTCTATCTTTTGTTGGTAATGAGTCCATAGCACAAAAGATAAATTGGTGTTGACGTAAAATCTCTATTCTCTCATAACCTTGTACTCACGGCAGTGAGTAGAAAATTTTGCTCGCTGCCGCCACTTTTGCTAGTTGTTTTTGTTATAATTTTGCCCATAAAATTTGGGAACACAAAGGACTATTCTGTGGACGGTTTGAGACTGTTTTGGATGATTATTTTGTCCAAAATAATGGCAGAAAAATCAGCAAATAGCCAGCACAAAACAGTGAGCTGTGTGCGCGTAACGAGTAGTGTCGGTGTGCAAACAATCCAGTTTTTGGACTGTTGTTTAGGGACTGTTCGGGACTGGAAAAATTATCAAAAACAGGAGTAAAACAAGTCAAATAGACCTAAATAGTTTCGGCTAAGAGGGGGCAAAGGCAAAAAAATTTCAAGGTCGATTTTGATGCCTAACACACTTCCGCCACGCGGAAAATCTTTTCCTGCGTAAGAAATATCATAGAAACTAAGAAATAATATCTTGTTACCTATTTTATAAGAATAAAGGGACATACAAACTTATGCCAGTTATAGACACAAAAAGTTGATGAGTCATATAATGAATTTGTGGTAAATAATACTTGAGTGTAAGTTAAAACAAAAAACAAGTAGTTTTATAACCAATTTGGATTTAGCAAAACACTTGGTAACTGACTAAATGTAACATTATCGAAGCGTGGTGAAATACCTACATATAGTATTTAATAAAATTTGTAAAATAAAAAATAACTCACTCTCATGTCCTAAATCTCTTATTTTATTAATCGAATGCACAATTTTATTCTCAATGTGCCCTTATTTTCCCAACAGCCATAACTATGTGCCAATGCTGATGACAACTAACTAAGGCGGATTTCTAATTGTTGAGCAATATTCTCTCAATTCTACATTTCTCAACTTTATTTGATGATTAAATGCTTGTGTTAGCATAAAAAAAAAAAAGATGAAATGTGCGTTTAAATGCTATGGAAAATAATAGCACACTACCTGTTCGAGGAAATAATTTTTCCACCACTTGAGCCATATATCAATAAACTCACGCTTCCCAATGAAAATGATGCACCATAAAGACTTCAGAGCAAGAACCAATGGTTTAATAGAAATGTGCAGAAACATTGGACGACTTTTTGAATTGACCTTGCTTTTCTAAGCCCAATAAAATTTAATGTTCAGTGAATTAAACCAAGCTTCCTGTTTCATCTTATATTTTCATCGTTCCAATCAATCATTTTTAATGTAGATTGACTCATAAATTTTGTTCTGACGATATTTTCTTCTCTTTTAATTAGGCCGCCGGTCTATAACTCTAATTTTTATTAAATAATTAATTCTGCCAAATTTTTAATATTTTGATATTGTTTATTTATTGTTACAAAATGAGTAATGATGACCCCAATGACGTGATTTGGTGGTGTAGGACTCGAGATTTTACATTGAGGTCATGGATTCGAATTGAGTGAGTACATTTCTTGTAAGAGTAATGACAGCCATGAGTTTTACCTGCTCCGCTTAAACTCGTAATGAGTAGTTTGACGATGAGGTTTCCAACAATTTTTTTTTTTAAAAAAAATGAGTATGATATATTACTAAAATGAAAGAAGAATTGACTAAAATTAGTTATAAAATATCAATACTCTTAGTTGAAATTATATTATTATATTATGATTAATTTTGTCACCCTTTTATCCGTTTATCATTTTCCTCTGCGGATATGATTTACCGTTGTATCAATAGGAAGAATGGTCGGTAATATTCAAAATAACCACCGGTGCAAATAATTTTACGCTAGACATTCGTAACCTCACAATGGGTTGATTGATTGTTTACAGTAACAATTATCTTATGAAGTTCGATTTGTTTTTATGATGATTTAATCGAGATTTGTTTTAGGTGCAAATTCTGAATTAATTCAGGAATGGGAAGGAGGCCTCAGGCCATGTTCATGAACTTGAGAGCTGTTAGACAAAAGAGATAAAAAAATTAAAAAAATAAATAAATAAAAAAAACGTTTATTTTTAAAATTATATTATATCTTTGAAAATAAATAAGAATAATTAAAAATAATAATCAGATAAATTGAGGGTTAAATATTCAGTTGTTTTTTTAATAGCAATATTCTCAGTCCAATGATCAGTTAGGCCTAAAGGTTTTAATACCTCGCATAAAATCGGGTCTGGGCCCGATAAATATGGGCTATAGCCCACAAAGGCCCTCAATCTCGTGTAGAGTCGCTTCACTTTGCAGAAGCCACCACCAAATTCCCGGAACACTTCACATCGACGCGCTACCGCATTCCTTCAGCGCTCTAGCCTTTGATGAAAATGCCTGTGACCTTCCACCGCCTCCTCAGCACTGCTCTCAAAAACTCCAAACTCCCCTCTCATCTCTCACCACTCTCATCTCTCCACGTACCCCCAATCCCCTCCACCCACCCGTCACTCTATCACCCTCACCGCCCATTTCCAAACCCGCCAACCCCAAACCCTAACCCCCGAACCCGAACCCGAACCCCACTCGAGAAACAATTTGAAACCTGGATCCAACACCTCAAGCCCGATTTACCCCCTCCGACGTCGTTTCCGCCTTGCAAGCCCAATCAGACCCCGACCTCCCCTCGACATCTTCCGATGGACTGCCCAGAAGCACACTTACAGGCACAACCACGAGACCTACTGCGCCATTATCCAGATTCTAATCAACGGCAGACGCTACCGCCACGTTGAAACCCTCCTCGAAGAAGTCCTCCTCGGCAACTGTGAGATGTCTGTCCCTCTATATAACTCCATTATCAAATTCTGTTGCGGTCGTAGGCTTTTGTTTAATCGTGCCTTTGATGCTTATAGGAAAATGCTGAAATCAGATAACTGTAAGCCCACGCTTGAGACATTCACATTGTTGTTAAATTCATTGCTTAGGAGATTTAACAAGTTGAACGTTTGTTATGTTTATTTGCATTCTGTTAGGTCTTTAACAAAGCAAATGAAATCTTTAGGAGTTATACCTGATACGTATGCCTTGAATATGATTATTAAGGCTTATTCTAAGTGTCTTCAAGTTGATGAAGCTATTAGGGTTTTTCGTGAAATGGGGTTGTATGGATGTGAGCCGAATGCTTTTACGTACAGTTATATTTCTAAGGGGTTGTGTGAGAAGGGGAGAGTGGAACAGGGTTTAGGGTTTTATAAGGAGATGAAGGAGAAGGGATTGGTGCCGAGTGGAAGTTGCTATATGATTTTGATTTGTAGTCTTGCAATGGAGAGGAGATTTGAGGATGCAATTAACCTTGTGTTTGATATGTTGGGGAATTCGATGGGGCCAGATATGTTGACATATAAGACTCTGTTGGAAGGGTTGTGTAGGGATGGGAGGGGAAGTGAGGCTTTTGAGTTGCTTGAGGAGTTTCGAAAGAGGGATGTCGTGTTGGGTGATAGAAATTACAAGACTTTGTTGAATGGATTGCATTTTCTAAATTAAGAGTAGCTTTCATGTTGATTTGTTTGGAGATTTGTACTTTTGATATCAAGTTCAAGAGCAAAGCAAGTATGTCAATGGTTAACGAAAGTAGGCTACCAGTTGGGCCAATTCATATTGACTTATGAATGGTGGATCTGAGTATGGATATGATTCTATCTGGATTTTCTTAGGGTAGAATCTGGTAGGTCAATTGCAGACTTGAAGAGAATAATATTCAATATCATAAATGATGCAGCCTTTTAAGATTAATGCATGAAATTGCTAAATTGGTGTTCACTTTGAGTTTTCAATGCTGGATGGTTGGTGTAAAGGGTCTAACAGATGTAGTGTCCTGAATCTTTTCGGACTCTCTGGAAGATAGATTCACATTTGTCATTTGTCATTTGTCATTTTTTTCCTTGCAAGAGCTGTTTTTGGCCATATGGGCATATGCTCTGCCTCGGATGATCATAGTGCCATAGATAATTTTATTCATGAAAATTCTACATCAGTGTAATATATCTCTTGGCATTCTTGAACATGGACTTGCTCTACCTCTCTTTAATCTTCAGAAATGGGAAAATCAGATTGTAATTTTACTTAAAAGTGCTGATTGTTATATAGCTTTAGAAGTCGGAATCATGCTTTGCTATATTGTGAATGGATGATCTTGACATTTGGATTATACTGTTAGTTCATTCAAGCAAGCAGTAAAACAATGTCATGCCGTTGGATTGGGAATAAATTGGTATAGAATGCTGGCCACGTTTCATTCTTTGCCAGGTGGCATTCTAAAATTTTCCTTTTATCCATTACATGTCTTGCATTTAAAAAAGAGAATGAGAACCTATTTCTTATCATAATTATTTATTAGGTCCTTAATATTTTATAATTACCTATTAAGTTCGTCGTGACGTGAGTTCGGTATAGAGTTCGTAGGTCCGTATCGTACGCCCCTTCCTCACATGTCTTGATTGTACCTTGAGCTAAGTCCGGTGCGGTTATTCCGATAACCTTGACAATTATTCTTCTTTTTACTCCTCTTGTGAAGAGTTTTTCTCCTCTAGAGTTGACAAAAATCTAGAAACTACGATTTTTCGTTTTAATTCAAAAAAATCGGTTCAGATTCAAAATAATTTTTGTCTTCCATTATAATCGAGACAAGCTTAAGACTGAGCATGACGACCTGATTGTCATCTTACTATTGTTCTAATAATAATAATAAAAATAATAATATATAAGTCAAAAAATTTTAAATTCTCTCAATGCGTCACGTAGGCGACTCAATTTTGAAATAAGAAAAATAAAATAAAATAATTTTAATTAAATACTAAATTAAGTTATCATATTCCTAATAAAAAATTTAACAAATTGCTCTATCATATTCCTAATCAAAAGATTATCATCTACTTGTTAAAATTATAAACCCGGTTTAAAAAGATAACTATCATAAATAAATTTTAATTGCCAAAATTATTATACAATTAACATAAGAATACAATCATAATTCAAAAAGAAAACTATTATAATTGTGAGAAATCATAAACTTCATTAATTAGAAGCCGAACTGAAGGAAGAAAGTAAACTTATACGAAAATGGGAACACATCGATTCTGAGAAAGTTATTTGATTGAGTTGATTAAGAAAAAAAAGCTGGCTTTTGTTTTTTCAGGATGTATGCTTTTGGTAGAAATTATAATTTGAACTTTGACTTTGAAAGCAGATTTAATTTTAAATTTGTAAGTCGACTCTTACTTTTCTTAATTAACTACTATAATTTATTTAATTTTGTTTGTTTGCAATTCAGGATTTATAAAGCTTAACAAGTTCCTTCTAAAGATTAGTAGTTTACTTAATTTATTAATGATTATTTTAATATAATAACTTATTCAGAGAGGATTGTTCGATTGAGTTGATTAAGAAAAAAATCATTTTTTTATATTGCTTTTTTTGCAAGGATGTATAAACTTTGAAGATTAATTTAATTTTGAATTGTAAGACTATTGTTATTTCTCTTAAATAATTACTATAATTTGTTTAATTTTATTTGTTTGCAATTCAGAATTTATAGAGCTTAACAAGTGTATTTTAAAGGTTAGCAATTTAGTTAATTCATTAATGGCTATTTTAATATAATAATTGATGGTTTTTTTTTAATCAGTATTTGTTTTCTTTTAAATACTTTATGTTAGCCTATTAATAGTCTCCCAAACCAATATTTTCCTCATTGTTATTTATTTTCTTTTAAAATCTTTATATCAATCTCTAATTGAAACCTTATTTTATTTTCAAATTGATTTAAATCGTTTTTTTTTTTAAATTTATTCATATTGAGTAAATCAGAACATATATTATTCTAGAGTTCATCCATATTTAAATTAACTAAAAATAAATTTTGCTTATACCGAGACATATATTATTATTCAGAAAGAACTGCGTTGACGTAAAATAAATTAGAAGAAGATTAGAAGATAAAAATGATAGTAACATCATTTAAGATATTTATTTTCCCGTCTTTCTATTACATAAACTCTTCTTCCTGCATATATTGTTTTTTTCAAAAAGGGGGGAAATTTTTTTAAAAAAAAAAACCAAACTTTTATAGTTAATTCGAGTAGGAGAAAAATTAATACAACAATCTTTAAAAATCATTAAAAAAAAAATGGCAATAATAATCTAAACAACGGCTTAATATGAGGAAATGACATGTAAAAATATTATTTAATGTAATCAATTCAAACAAAATAAAAATATTGTGAAAAAAATACACACATAATGTAGTCTTAAAAGAAAAATTATAAACCTCAATTTTTTTTTTCAAAAAATTTCTCATGTGAAACGAAAAATAATAGTATCAAATTAAGAAAATTAAAAAAATAACCTTAAAAATTCAACTCAATTTTTCAACATGCACAAAGTGCGGTCCCATGCTAATATAGAATACAACAACAATATAATACCAATGACCTATTGGTAATTATAAAAAATTAAGGAAAAAATTAGACACCATATCATTTTTCTTAAAAATTAAAAAACTTGAAAGGGTTGGGAAATAAACAAATACATGGGCCGTCGCAAATGATCTACTACTTGAGCCCATTAGGCGAGGATCCATGTCGATAAAAATTCAACGCAGGCGAAAAGAGGATCAATTTGGAGACGAACAGAGAGAAAAGCAAAGATGAGTTTCAGCTCTGTCTTGAAGGTCGCCGCTGCAATCTCTTTCCTGTTGGTTCTTACGACGTTAGGTATCATTATACTTTCGTGCTTGATAAAATGTTATCAACACTTACATGCCTTTCTTTTTCAGTTACATTCATTTCTAGATCTGATAATCCCCGAGGCATTTAATGGGTCATTTTTGTTTTCGTTTTTAGTTTCTGCTAAGAAGTCGGGGGATGTTAAAGAGTTGCAGGTTGGCGTCAAGGTGAATTCTTTACCCTTTTTTGTATACTGATATTGAATCTTGTTACCTTGATTCCAATTATTTATGGTAATAATTTAGGTATTTGTAGTGGTTATTTGATGATATTGTTGTGAAGTAATGCTTTATAGGATGTGGTTATTTAGATTTTGCCTTTTGGGATTTCGTGATAACAGCTTCTTGCTAACTTTATAATTGTTTCTTCCTTCTACTTATACAGTATAAGCCTAAAACCTGTGACATTCAGGCTCACAAAGGTGATAAAATTAAAGTACATTATCGGGTAAGTGACTTGAACCTTCAATTTGCTTTTCAAACCGATGATGAATCTCTTGATTGAAAAATTGTCCAGCAATTGCTGATGGTATTGGTATGTATGTTTCTATTGGTTTCATGATTCTGATTGCTAAAATTTATATGTTTTTTGGCTGTCCGTGTGTATGTTTCAAAGGATCCATATAGCCGACCCAATTTAGTGGGAAAAAGGCTTTTGTTTGGTTTGGTTTTGATTGAATTAATCCATTTCAGATCCACCTGTTGGTTCCTTGGCTGATATTATTTGTTACTTATCATTGCAGGGAAAACTCACGGATGGAACTGTTTTCGATTCTAGCTTTGAAAGAGGTGATCCAATTGAATTTGAGCTCGGCAGTGGTCATGTAATCAAAGGTTTGTGTGGACTAATAATTACTTTGTGGATTCTTACTTGTTCCACTCCACCTTGCTACATTAATCAGTTAAAGTTAGCTTGTTGTGTGTTTCATTGACTTTATTTATGTGTGAAATAACTCTTTTTAGGATGGGACCAAGGA